>CAJNOQ010004858.1:0-16554 GCA_905250885.1 Didymodactylos carnosus | reverse complement strand
AAACTAATCTAATCAGATTAAATTAGAAAAGAAAACGAAGTTCCTATATACATGTATATAAAAGTTATTATAAAACGAAATGTTGTGTGCGGAATAGAGGAATAGCGGAATAGAGGAATAGAGGAACAGAGGAATAGCGGAACAGAGGAATAGTGACCGCCACATTAGTGATGACTTAAAGTCATCACTAATGTGTCAACCTTTGTTGGTTGATATGTGCTACGCTGGTATCAGTAATGGCACCTGGTACTTAATTACTAATTAGTTATATGAAACTAAAAAAGATGGACCAATGGACCTCCAGCGAGTCCTCAGGGATTTTTAGGAAGGCTCCCCGGGGAGTCGCTGGAGACTTTCTTGGGGAGAGTCGACTAGGCTAGAAGGGCGCCATAATAAATTGTACTAAATGTTAATGCATTTTTCTATCACTTCCTATTCATAAAAAAATTTCTTCACACACTTGACTTTCCGGTAAAAGAATTTGCTCTGACCTGATTGCTGAGAACTGATTTTAGTTCTCGGTATGAACATCTGATCTTAGTAGAATTCGAAGCGAGGAGCTTACTGTCTGTTCGTCACCTTTTTTAAGAACGTATTCAGTCTTTCTTCCGTGGTCTTTATATTTTTGTAGGGGGACTCGCCAGAAAGATGAGTCGACACATCCTGTAAACTTTTCTGTGAAGCATCAGAATCATCGAAAGATTTTTCCTTTAAGACGAGTTGATTCATCCTCGACGTGTGTCAATTCATCCTGTAACCCTTTTTTCCGGACAATATAATATAATGATCGGGTAAAAATTTCTAGTAGAATGAGTCGATCCTGCGAAGACAAGGCAACTCATCCACCTTCCAATGATATTAGGATGGATTGACTCGTCTCAGTGGTTAGCGTACGGTTTTTCTTCAACAGCCTGTCGCAATGAATCACCAGGATCACATATACTATATGTGACCTTGGTGATTCATTGCGACATCTTTTGATTTTTCACAGTCCAAATAGCATTTTTGCTCAGACTAATGTGTATTGAAGAACTAGATCATGAAAATCTAATTAATTTTTGAAAATAATTGTTTTTTCAAGAAAGCAATTCTAACCAATCAGCAAACGCAAGTCTTAAGAACCAAGTAAGGTAATCCATGGACGTTTCGCCACAGAGTCAATAGATTCACATCCAATATCTCGCTACTTTGCATTTCAGATGCTCTGAATTTTGCAAATAGAGAATTTGCATGAAGAGATTTTATAAAGCTCTAATCTTGGTTACACTATTTGATTAATTGGCGCACTATTTTCAGTCTAAAAACAACTCAAAAGTAATTTTCTCACCAAACACTTCTCGTTGTTGATCACAGTTATATTGACATTCTTTGCTTTTTTACGTTTTTTATAAAACTACGTGTGTTTAATATAATTGAAAAACCTTTTTGTAAATTCATTTTACTTAAAAAACGAGCTTTCGATACCTCACAGTATCATCAGCAGGCTAATATGACTGTCGAATTTAGAAGAGAGATGATTATTCATACTAGTTGAAACAGTAGAGAACAAAAGCACCAGGAAAAATAGAAGTGCTTTCGTTCTCGATAGACATTATCTTTACAAATAGGCAAAAATTTTAATAAATATAATAAAGTAACAGTAGTAATTTTCATTTTATTGAAATACATATAATTAAATTAAAACCAAATATTTCAACGTTTAGAACTTTAAAAGTTTATTTCAAGCACTGTATTCCGTTTATTAGTTCATAAAAGAAAACAAGATAATTCCAAATCTCCATCGTTAGTCAAAAATGTTATCGTTTTTTTGTAACAACAGTTGATTTGTCGTGGAGAAAATTTATTTTTATTTCAATATTTAGATTATGTTGAACAGTGGGCAATGGATAAAACCCATTAAAAGTAGAAAACATACAATCTCAACAATACAAGAGTAATGATTGTTTACCATTGACACATTTAACACAATATCTGGTACAAATAAAAATAAAACATTCAGCTAAAATATACTTTTCAAATGTTAAGCAAATTGAATATCAAGTGATTGTGGCTCTCGCTGATACGTTCAGTTTACATTTCTATTTAGTGGAAGGTAAATCAGATATGGTCAAACCTATCTATATCAATTCATCGATATTTTTATTTTTAGGTGTTGATGCTGCTTTACAAATTGTGAAATTGTTCAGTATCAAAACATATATAATTCCTTCACGGTCCTTGCATTTGTCTGGTTTTAAATTATTATCATCAACTCAAAACATAATTCAGTGATCCAATTTTCTTCTCAAGATCAGCAGAATTTACTTTTGCTTTTATTAACCGATCAAAATGGAATCTATTTATTTTAAGCAGTTCACCATTTGAACAATTCTCTCTTGGACATGGTTAAAAACATCGAGTGTATTAAAATTCGAAATATCTCTCACATGTGAATATATCTCAACATACGATAATCGTGATTTCGTCTGTATATGGCCACGTTCAACTAGTAAATGTTGTAAACTCAATGAATGTACAGCAATGAAATTTCATTCTAAAGAACCCTGTCTAATATATGCATATTCAAATTGACATATCGAATATAAAAAGTGGTTAGTATTACTGATTAAAGGCAATAGACAGACGAAGAGTATAACACATTAATTATCTTGTCTACGGAATTGGATAGACTTTTAGATGAGCTACTATTTGTAAGAAAACTAAAAATGAATTTGTTTTGTTAAATTATGTGATGTACTTTATTAATTCCTGTGTTTACTCTTAGATGTTGAAAATACAAATTGGACACAAATATTTGACAAAAATACCTGTTCAGTGGCAATTATAACAAATTTATTTTAATTGGATGATGACTAAAAATTATACGTTATTGATCAAAATTATTTAACAATATTTGATAAATATAAAAAGATGCCATCACTGTAGACGAAGATATTTAATAAACAGCAATCAATGAACTCGATAAATATCTGTAAACAATTTAAATATATTCTCAATATAAATATGATTGAAAGCTCAATAAACGATGAGCTGAAATAACTGTTTATCGTAGAAGCGACTCCAGCAATGATTGAAAAATGTTTACTGATAGGGTAAAACCGAAAAAATCTGGCACTTGAAATGAGCATATCTAAGCAAGAACCGTCTGCGCAATGATTTTTCGATCCTTCGAAACAAAGAGTAAACGAAGATACTCCAGAAGTTCGTCGTATTTTTCTGAGAGAGTGAAGCAAGAAAAATTCTCTTATCAATGTTAGTTATCTTGCGTAAATAAAACATGAGATCATTTAGTATGGAAAATTATAGTGTCTGCGTTTTGTTCAGAAAAATACTTAACAATTCATCTCTCTTATTGTTTTCTGAGATTTTGTGATGAAAAACTGAGTTAGGACATCGAATAAATTTTCATTTTTTTCCTATTTTGTACAGTATAGTTTTTGTTTTGTTTTCGCTGATCGGTGCTTGTTTATTTTTAGGAAATTATTTCTGTGATTGTTAGTTTTTAGTAAAATTACATTTTTTGTATGCGTGTAATTGATTATTGGGATTTTTTTCTGTTAGTCGAGATTAAATTAAAAAGTATAAATGAAGCAGGAAGAAAACACAGATTACACGTTCTCAGATGTATTTGAACTCTCTACACTACTATAAGCTTCAATAATCACCGTTTGAATCAGTAAATGTTATCTGTCCACTTTACATTACGTGTTGCTTCCATTTACTTGCCAATCAGTAATGCAGAGGAACGCAAGTAGGTTTTCATAAAAGTCAAACACAATAAAAAAATTTGTTTAATTTTTTCAAGTCAGACGTTAACTTCGTCTGTCATTTCGCCTTTCCGTTTTTGTCTTTTAATTATGAAAACATACACAAGTTGCTGGAATAGCAGCAGGAGACAGTGTTAAAATAAAAGTTATTCGCACGATCAAATGATATTCCGCGACAATATCATCAGGCTCTGATGCCTATTGTCACTGAGTAGTGAAAATAAAGATATGTATTGTGATATTACCATGTGTTCCATAGATATTTAGTTTTTCTGTTGCAGGTGTACCAGAAAAAATAAAACGAATATGCTGAAATGTGAGATAACTGACGTCGTAATGTATTGAACAACATTAAAGATGGTAATAGAAAGGTGGCGAAATTTTCTTTTAAGGATCCCATGATTAAATTAAACCAACGAAATTCAATCATTGTAAGATGAATTATCGTATATGGAAAAAAAAGTATCTTAGCAAGAGTTGCGGCAGTAAAAGTTGGAGAATAGGAAACACTGAAGATCAAAAAAATGTACAGTAGATAATTTCTTATGTATTTTATACAGATGAACTTTCATTTCGTTTTAGATCTCGAAAATAATGTGTTCTCTTTTTCATATGAGATGATTCATTCGCTTTCATCTTTCTGACATTCACGCTGTTTGATTTATACTATTTTTATATGAAAAAATGTTTTTAACAGTGTTAAATACTTCATGCTAGATGGCACATTTCTAAGTGTATCTGTCAATATAATATTAGTGAAATTTTTGTTTGCTTTGATCATATTCAATTTCATAATAATTTATTTTTCAGTTACAAGGTTCTTTTTATTTAAGATCATTTTTTTGCAACTAATAGCTATGTTCAAGAATGCACCAGTATCTATTGTCAACTATTTTTATGTTTATTAGAAAATTACAGTAATAATGCCACTTAAATTTGCTGTTGTTTGTTCATCCAATCAAAATCGTAGTATGGAAGCACATAATTTTATGAGGTTAGTTGTTTTTGACTATACGCTTTTAATTAATATTCAAAGAAAATGATTTTAATAATTTATTCTAGTAAACGAGGTTTAATCATCAAATCGTTTGGATCTGGTGCACAAGTAAAATTACCGGGACCATCTTTAGATAGACCAAATATTTATACATTTGATACATCCTATGAATATATGTACAAAGATTTAATTGCAAGAGATCAAAATTTGTATACACAAAATGGTGTATTACATATGCTTGATCGAAATCGGCGAATTAAAGAAAAACCCGAACGTTTTCAAGATTGTCGTGATCGATTCGATATTGTGTTTACAGTTGAAGAAAGAATATTTGATCAAGTTCTTGAAGGTGAATAATAATATTATTTTTGTTGTGTTATTGTGTTAGTTATGACATCTTTACTCCCTAATGGACCAAACTTACGAAAATCTTATAGAATGTATACTGTGGTGATAAGATTCTTATAATTCGCAATATAAGAGTCTTATAAGAATTGAATAAGGTTTTGTTAAAATTTTAGTTTATAAGATTCTTATAATCCTATAGTAGTGTCTTATGAAAAATGTTCAAAAATTTCAAAGTTCAAAATTTTATCGTCAGTCTCCAGACAACAAAACAAAAAAATTTTCTTTTTTCGTTTCTTTTTTGCCTGTAGTAATTGTATAAATTTTTATAGAAATCTTATAATTTTCTTACATAAGAATCTTATAACCACAGTATGCATTTTTATCGACTGGAAAATTAAAATTTTCGTGAGATTTCTATAAGATTCTTATAAAAGAATAAGAATCTTTTATAAGATTGAATCTCTAAGACTAGACATTCTGTTAATTTAGATTTGGATAATCGAGATAAAAAAACAAATGAATTGGTTCATATAATTAATATCGATGTTGCAGATAATCCTGAAGATGCCACATTAGGAGCATTTATGCTATGCGATTTGGGACAGAAGGTACGTACATTAAATTCTTCTCTTGATATTTGTCTCCGATTTTCTCTCTATCATTTTTTTATTATTATTTTCAGATGGAAGCTGTCGATGATTTAGATAATGAAATTGATGAAATATTAACTGAATATGAATCTAAAATAAAAAGGCCAATATTACATGCTGTTTCATTTTATTGAAACAAAAAATAAATGGACGTTTCTTGCCTTTGTTCTTGTTCTTACTATTTGTTTATTTATTATGTTGAACGTTTAAACAAAAAAATTTTATTTTATCTCTTTATATTGTTATCATTTTCTTTTCGGACGTTGATTTTTCTTGTTGTTCGACATTTTATGAAAAAAAACCTGTTTGAATTTCTGATACATTTTCTAACTGTAGTTTTCTAATTAAATGAGATAATAAATTTTGTGATATTTTAAGTTTTAATCCTTTTTCTCTATAATGTTAAAGTGTATTGTTATTTATCAATGAAGATTCACTGTATTTTATTGTCTCGACTTCAGATGGACGAAGATACTCCAATTATTTCAAATACTAATCAAACAGGTTCGTAATAAAAATTATGATGAAAAATTAACTCTGAAAGTTAGCGTCTAAAAAATATCTGCATTGTTCATAAATCTAAATATTAAGACTGTTGTTCATTAAGTATCTATTTTTTTTTGCCATTTAGAACAAGCGTCTGATCATACAATGACCAGTGATACCCAACAACCAAATATGTTTTCCTCTGTAATTGTTCAAGAGAGTGATAATGAACAGAATCCAATTGCTAATGTTACGAATGAAATGATTATTGATAACACTGGTACTAATGTTTTAAATGTAGTTGGAGATACAAGTAGTTTTTTTGAAGATTCAAAAATGGATGTAACATCGAAAGGAAGTGGTGGCATTCAAACAAATCTTGTAGATATTGATCCATCATTACAAGCTGTTGTTGCGTCGTTAACTGAATCAGAAATGGCTGGATTTATTGAAGAATTAAATAAAACTGGAAAAGCATGTAAGTTCATACACATTTAGTTATATGAGTGTCAAACTAGAGAACTGTTTATAGATTATTACAAATATATAGTTATCGTGTTCCTCTCAGATTTTGATGATATTTTTATATTTGACTTTAGATCTACCAAATCTTGGTCAAACAATTGAATTATTAACCGTTGATACTCCGACCAACATCGTATCAACAACTGCAACGTCACTTTCCACCCAGCCAAACGTAATTCCTTCGGGTGTAACAAACTCATCGATAACTGTCGGACAACAATCAGCTGAATCTCTGCTCGATGATTTAACATCCTTAATACAATCACCACCCGCAGGAAATTTAGAATCATTATTAACGAATGCAACATCGATTCAAAATCCGAATAATTCAACAAATCCACGTATTCAATTAGCCAATGTTCGTTCACAATCAACAAATTATATTCCACAACAACGACACTATACAACAACATCATTTTATAATACAAGTACGGGTACTACGCAAACGGGGCGACAGCCAGTTGTCGCTTCGACTTACGGCGGAACACCTGTCGTCAATAATAATCGACCAGGTACAGCGTTAAAATCAACGATTACTGGAGGTAGTATACGAAAACCACAGCAACAACAAGATGAAAATCGACAAACAACGTCTACTGGTGGTGCTGGTGAACGATTATTTTTTGGACGTGCCGGTGGTCATCCATCATCTATTGGAACTCAGTCATATCAAAATCGAACAGGTCTAATCCCACAAGCATCATCGATACCACCTGTTCGGCGATCGACAATGGCTACGGAACAACGACGCCCAGTATCATGGTTTCCGTAAGTTTAGTTGGTTGTGTCATTGACTGGTTATAATATCATGCGGACAAAATAATTTGAAACAAGGGCATAACTGTTCTCTTCTTTAGTTCTCGTATTCGTCGTCATTCGGATGATGATAACGACGGAGATTCACCAAATGAATCGTACGGTCCTACGCGTCGTTCTGCTCGCATTCCGAAGCCGAAACAAGATGCTGATTTTGTAACATTTCCATTACTTGATCGTGAAGAACAAGAACGCGAACAAAATTTAAATTCAATGAGTTTACAAACGAGAGGAACTCTGACGGCCAGTGAAAACGATGTTATCGACGATGACGACGCTACGTACCGTGCTTCAACAACTCTCAATGAAAATAATAATCGAACGAATACCGCACGTCGTCCAAGAACGGTGGCCGAATTGCGTAGTAGTACAACAACAGGAACTAATAAACCCCGTGATTCTATTGATAAACAACGTTGGCTTGACGATGAACTATTTCATATTAAATCGTACGTGCCACTCATAATGCCACAACAAATAACATCACCGCAAACAATGAAAAACAAAGCGACTATGTGTAAACCAATTGTGAATGATAAAGAAATAGAATGTAAACCACTAAAAAATTCAATGGCAACACAAACCGGTAAAGGAAAAATCGTTAGAAGGGAATTAAACTCTAGTTCTTGTGGCTACGTTTATTTTCTATTTAGAATCTCAATATTTGATTGGAGATGTACCATTGGTGACATTGCCTGTTCCGATCTATATGCCATCACCTGTACCCACGTATCGTTTATTCAAACCAACAGCACTTCCTATACCTGTTCCGGTGCCTGTGCCGATTCTAATACCAATAACGGGAAAAGCATTTAAAAATATTCGCGATTATGTTCAAGTAACTTTTCTAGCGATACCATTTCTCTCTGCTATTTTACATCGGAATTTTATTCCGTTTTAGTCACAACGCGATTTGTTGCCCGATGATCCATATGAAGCAGCTCTCATATTACATGCTGAAAGTTTAGTTCGTGCTGAAAATCAAACAGTCACAACAACAACAACTGAAAAAAACGGGCACCATATCACATCAACAACAGATGACGATATGATGGACATAAACAATGAATATCATCGGACTGGTAAGAGATACAACATAAGTGCGGCATATTAATACCAATCATATATTATTTTTACAGATTCGTTTATGAGTGATATACGTTCAAATATTCCAGTGGTGGACAAATTACCTGAACTTGATCTAGAAGGCCATTACATCGGTAGACATAAACTAACTCTTGTTAAATTTATATCGTTTTTCTTACTATTTTTATATTCTAGATCCACAGACCTCATCTGATCCGGAAGTACAAAAAGTAAGTGTTATTCACCTATCGTGGTAATAGATCTAATAAAAATCCGTGAAAGGCAAAGATTGTTTTTGTTACGAGCAAAAGCAAGGAGTAAAACTCATAGTGTTGCTATGATGTGAAACAAAATACAACTGAGATAGAGAATTATTTTGTAAAAAATACGCTCAATAGTTTAAGCGTTTTAAACTTTCTTTGTGAAAATAAGTGAATACGATTGACTAAAATGGGATACGGTCTTATACCATGATTATTGTATGTTCATTTAATTAGTTACTTCGTATGTTACCTGATGCCGGTTATCGACTAAAATGGACATATGGTATTGAAGCATTTTCACAATGGTGTGCACAAAAGAACAATTCGATCCTTTATCGTACAGGAGAAGGTTTGTATCTTTGAATTTTCTAAATATACGACTAAAGTTATTTCTTCTCGTTTTTAGAAACAGCAACTGATAAAAATAATCAATTTTATAAACAAGATATTCTCACTTATCATGGCGATGAACTCAATAGAGCTTTGGAACTATTCGTACAAGAAGTTCGAAGACCAAATGGTGAACAATACTTACCTGAGAGTATTTACTATCTTTGTCTAGGTATGTATCAAATAAAAATAGTGTAGATAGAACAGAATGAAGAGTGAGGGTAATCAAACCGTAGTAGCAGCATTGAGTGTGCTGATGCGAGCTGAGAATTTGACTGTTAACTAAGTTTTAAAGAAATTTTGTGCAATGATCTCAAAAGTAAAATATTAGTATTTTCCCGAGTCATTCTGATTGTTATAGAGATCCCTACTTTCTCTAACAATATTTCGTTCGTGAGCTTTATAAGTTTAGTATCAACTTAAGATGAGAATATTCATAAAATAAAGCATAAGGTAAGAAACACTACTGATGCCTTATGAATAAAGATGAAAGGTCTTGTTCAACATGCTTGTGGTTTTATGCCTATTTAATAAGTTTATTTACATATTTTTAGGCATTCAGTTTTTTCTGAATATAAATGGACGTCAAACAGATATTTTTGATCCACGCTATAGTGAATTTAATTCGGCATTATACGCAATTTTGCAACATTATATACCACGTAAACAAAGAGATTGTACGTAAGATTATTTTCCTTTTTGGCATCATCTAATGTTTTCAGTTTTCTTGGTTATCAGCAAATACAATAGTATCAATAATTGATGAAGATATCCTATATGATTGTCAACAATTAGGTACAATAAAACCATGGCCTTTATTGACAACATTGCTGTTTCAAAATAGCAAATATTTCAATCTGAAAACTGTTGACGCGCATACTACAATATCATTTGCCAATTTCGGAAAATATGCACAATGGATTCGAACACCGAATAACCAAAGTCAACATATGAATTATTTAAGATTTTATGCGAATAATGATGGTAATTATAAATAACATATTTTTCTTTGCTATAATGTCAAAATGACATTTAGTATGGCAATAATATCATTTTGATTTTAATATCTCGTTAGGTCATATCTTGTTTTTTTCTGTGTAGATCTGAAAGCATTAATTAATGCACCGATTGTTTACGAAATAACGGAACTAGCAGATGATCCAGGACGTTGTCCTATAAAAAGTTATGATTATTATGTATCAAAATGGTATGTAGTATATAGGATATATTTTATTCATTTATTTTATTTTTTTAACTGTATAACATATTTCTTTCTTTCAGTCCGGAATCAGTACGACAGAGTGCTGATTTATTTTATCTTCGTCCAATAAGTGGTCAACAATTATCTGAGAACTCGTTATGGTTTACAAATGAACCATTATTACCAGCAATAATTGATCAAATTTTAGAACGACTAAGATTAATACCAGACTTTTATTTACAAACAACACCGGTTGATACAACCAACAATAATATAACTTAAATTAAACGAGTTATTCTATATTTTTATTTCTTTTTTTTTTGTATATAATGCTCGCTAGTCAAGAGCAACAAGTTTATATTATAGATACTATACATGTTGTACATGTTTTCTATTTTTCCTAGTTTTTCTTATTATGTGTATTAGAGTACAAAATCTATGTACATCTTATCCATTGTATTCAAAACTTTTGTCTTGATCGTATTTGTTTGTTACATTTATAGAGATCTTTTGTCGGTTGTTTTCTTATTATAAATAAATTTGTGTATAACATGCAACTATTCAGATAAAGTATAAGATTATTACTTAATAGATGATGATCAACATTTCTACCTTCATCAGATTATCACAAAAAGCGAAATATATATGATGTTTCATCAATTCTGGAAAAGTAAGTAGTGTCTATTTATATTGTATAAAAATCTAACCAGATTGTTGAATCAAAGTTAAACACTGTGTTTGAGGAAAGGTTTAATAACCCTTTGGGTAGGTTTTTTTTTGGAAAGATGCAAAAAATTTTAAGTTTTTTCATAAAAGCCTGAAACAGGACGTATACGGTAAGGGGAGACAGTGGATTACATGAGGTTTCATGGAACTCCATAAGATTCTAGAATTGCACAGTCGAATAGAATGGCGCAGAATCTTATGGACTCATGCGGGTAGTTCCACGGAGAATCTTGGAATCCCATATCATAATATAGATCTAATCAAATCTAACGTCTGATCGTCTGTGAGACTAGAGCTTTAACGATAGCCGCAGCTCCATGAGGTAGCAATGATTGTGGGATTCTATGCGATTTTATGGAATTCTGTTTGGTTTCATGGGACTCTAAAAGACTTTGGATTTAGAGGTTCCATATATTCTCATATACTTCCAAATCCAAAGTTCCTTGTTTCTTCCTTAATCTGCATGCATAATGGTGCCACACGATGATGCTGTGATACTAGCAATATAAGGGAAAGTGAGAATACTCTTATGGTTCAGGAAAGATAGAAGATCGTACAAGTTATAATCTGTGTAAAAGCTAAAAACGTATATATACGGGTCCCGTACCCAAAAAAGTGTTAAATGGGTAACATAACGGATGCGCATAAAGAATGAGCCTCTCAGTATTTTGTGAATATCTCTGTCAATTTTCGATACTCTGACTTGATTTTTTTTTCAAAAGATAGCCGGTAGAATTCTCTACCAAATTCAATGGAAAGAGCTCTTCAAAAGGATAACTGGAAAATCATATCCGGTCAGCAATGCTATACTCCAAAAAGGTCCATTTTCAAGCTACTGTTTCTGGTTTTTGTAAGTTTGCGTCGCTCTTTGACCACATACAGAAAAAACTGAACACGTCACTCTGTAGTCTATGAAAAGCTCTATCAGTTGACCGAATACTTTTTTGGCATACTGTAAATCTATCCGAACAAAACATTTCGTTTGTGCTCCCTTATTCACGTTTTAAGGATCTTCCATTGAGGTTCATCAAAATTTTGATTTAGTAAATATACATTTAATACGTATTCAGACTTATTACCAAATTGAAAGAAAGTATATTTTTTTTCATTTCTACTCGAGCGAACTATTGTAAAGGCTCTTTTCTGTAATAACTGGCGCGACTAAGGAGTGGTTTCAACTCGTTTTTTCAAGCACATTGGCCATTGCAACCTCACAAACTTAAATGAAGATCTTTTTTGAGCTCTGTTAGAAAGAGTACACCTAAATACATAGGAAACTTGGTGTAGAATGGCCTGAAATCTGTTTAGTCAGAAAAAGAGAAATAAGTTTTGTAAAAAAAAGTGCTTTTGAAAGTGGGCCTTTTTATAGTATAACATTGTTGACCAGATATGGTCTGCCAGTCATCCTTTGAAGAGCTCTTTCCATTGGATTTTGTAGAGAATTGCACAGACTATCTTTGAAGAAAAAATCAAATCAGAGTATCGAAAACTGAGAGAGATATTCACAAAATACTGAGAGACTCATTCTTTATGCGCCACCCGTTATTTGTAGTTTTCATACAATCATAATGGATATGTTCTTTTATATTAGAATTTACAATTTCTTGACATTCTCAAAGTTATAATCGTTTATATCTCAATTTTCTTGTTTGTGTTGATAGACCAATGTTTAAATATAAATAATAATGATTAAATATCAGCTATAATTCTTGTTATTTTAAAATTTTACCCAAAAAATATTTTAACTTCGAACTCTCTATAATTCCGTTGCCATTTTTAAGAATAAAATGTGAAAACGTAATGGAACAGATGTACCGTCTATTATTGACGATGAGACAATTGACTGTCTATTAAAGTTGTCCTATATCCAAAGGGGAAAAAGCATACTTCTATACTTCTCAGTACTTCTTGATACTTCTTCGTACTTCTTCATACTTTTTTGTACTTCTCCGTACTTCCGAAGTACGAAGTACGAAAAGGGGAAGAGCGTATTTCGTACTTCGTACTTTAGAAGTACAAAAAAGTACGAAGAAGTATCAAGAAGTACCGAGAAGTACAGAAGTATGCTTTTTCCCCCTTGCCTATATCGCTGATGACTATTCCTTTTTTATTTTTACCTACTCTTTTCGCACAATGCCTTCCAAAACATTTAATTCAGAATATTTAAGTGATCTTCTGGCAGCATCTAGCTCTTGTTTTCTTGATGTATTTCTAATGAACTCTTCCACTACTAAGCGAAATGTACTCTTATCTATTCAACTAATTTTTCTAGTGGTTGAAAAGCTACTGTTAAATTATTATCTATTTGATTGTTTTTAATTTTGCAATCGAATTCAAGGATAAAACTCATGAGGATGATTGCTCGTGTATTAAAAGTGCTTTTTGAACGTATTTTGTTGAGGACTTCAAGATAAGAATTGTCTGCCGTCCAATGTCTTTAGTTTACTACAAGTTATATTATAGTGAACTTAAAATATATCAGTAGTTTTTTTCCAAATTTAATATACAAAATAAAAACACATGCTACGAATATAAAAGCATCTCTTTGTCTATCTCACATTGTTGGTCATACAAACAATTGAAATTGTGATTCAACATTAAATTTTGTGACAATAAATCGGGTTCTGTGAAATAATTAGTAAATTTTGTTGGATACTGTTGACGGGTAAGAGTTAGATTTGGATCCACAGGATTTGAATATGAATGTTGCATCATCATTAGATCAGGGAAACAATTGAGAGATGATGTCGGAGCAGAACATAATGGAGTTGATGTGACCGCTTGATGGTGATAATAATCGTGATCTTGATAAAAATGAGTGTTTGGTGCCATATTGGATGAATATGAAAATGAATAATACGGATGCAGATTAGGTGTATAGAATTGTGGAACATATGAATTAGCCTAGAAGAATAAATCATTGGAAATTCAAAAATTTATTTATGTGCATTTTTATCAAAGACCTCGACATTTTCATTGATCAAAAAGACTTTCTGGTTAAACTACTGTCACGCGAACTTACTCGCTTACTATTAACGTTGCAGCGATTGAAACTTCGTCGTAGGGACTCTATGCGTTGATAAATACATTTTCTCGTAAAGATATTACGAGTTTTTTCATTCAAAATATTTAATCTGATTATTAATGGGAGCTCTACTGAAGTTTCTGCGCTCAACTTCCGAGAAATAGAGAACCTGTCTTATGCTCTAATTTTTTAATATAGATAATACTTACTGTTGATGGAATTTCTGTAGATGACGATGGTATTGTTGAGAGCTGGACAAACCCAACATTTTTCATTGAATTTTCTTTTGTTAATAATGACTTCTTCTCACGACGACGACGATTTTGAAACCAACTAAAACATTCAAAAGGTCTACGTTCTAATAAGGAGTATGATGATACATCTTTTGTTAAAAAATATTGTTGATTATAAAATGAAGAGCAACACTATACTCATTAACGTGATAATATAATAAATAAATCACTTACTTGACGATTTGCAATACTGTACATTGACATAATGTAGCTAAACGTTCTTTTTCTTCTAATTTTGGATAAGATTGGAGACGATAACTTTCATTGAGTAAATCTTTTTGCTCTTTAGTATATTGAAAACGAGGATAGAATTTGGACGTTGACAAAGAAAAGCTTGACATCTTTCTTAGATTCGAAAAATTTGAGGAATGATATCATATTCAGTCTTTTCTTCTGATGAACTATGGATAAACAATTGGATTATCTCTGGTATCCTATTCAACATTTCTTTGAATTTTGACTTATCAAAAAAATAGTTGGTAATTAATTTATGATCAAAAGATAAGTAGCATCTCTCTTTTTGTTTTATAGAAAAGAAGAATTTATTTAATGCGGTTGGTATATTTCCTTTGATAATTGTGATAAGTTGAGCTGTAAAAATAAAATCCAGTCACCGGATTAGTGTCCTTATTCGATAAAAGATGAAGAAAGAAAATAAGGTGAAATCCAAGTCGCTATATATAGCTGCTATATAGCTACTACATATATATATATATAGCGAGTATTATAGTACTTCAGGAAAAGAGAGTTCATGTATGGGAAAGTTGCAATTTTTTTTACTCTTTTCTGAAGAGAGTTTTTCGAGGAAAATCGACATTTCATTCTTTTTTTTGTACCGTAGGAAGCCTATTCGTGGAGAGAAACGAAAAACGAAGAAATGAAAGATGCTCCGTTCAGTTTGCTAATATAGTTTACATTAACCTTGTCTTAAACAAGCATGATATTGGCAACTAAGAAATTGAAAACCGGTTCGCACTCCGCAATCTCAAGCTAATTTCCTCTGTCCGAAAAAATGAAAGTTTTTAGTAAATTTATGACGCGCTTATTGTTTGAAATAACTGTACGTGTCGAACATACATTAACGCAATGATTATTAAAGTATATTATCAAACTGATACAACACATTTAACAGATACTAGCCCAAAAAAGAACTTCCTTTCACAAATGAGGAAGACTTTGACTAATTTTTACCAAGATTTTGAACAGATCAACTTGAAAGCCACTGTGCGATAGACACAACGTAAGTTACTCAATCGACATTCGCAGTAAGTAGCAGCAAAACATTCCAGAAGATTTTCAGTTTTTTGACGGAAAATTACCCCATTCAAAAATGAAAGTTTTCGCGAAAGTCCTGAAAATAACTTAAACCGATGATTATATAAAATTGTCATTCGTTTTGCTTTTGTTCTGATTTTTCTTCTCTAGAGTAGTAGGAACGATTTTATACAAGTAATGCTTTTTTAAATAAAATAACTGACTGTTTATATCTCACGTCAGTACACATCGAGCTTTACAAAATGGTGGCAAAGATTTTTTAAGTCGCTTCGTTTTCAACGTTATTTACCTATCACAGTGCAAGCGGAAGACGGCACTACTTTTGTTTTTACCTCAGGCATTGAAGTGTCGTTTTAAATTAACTTTAAATTTGTCTGAGTTGGACTATCAATGTCTGAAAGCAGGCTGATTCACCTATTTGAAACCGTTGCTTACTAGAAAAATTCGGCGACGTATCTAAAACAGTTGGAGTTGAATCTGCCATAAATGCATTCAGATGTTAGTACGAAATAAATACAGTAAATGTACTTTTTGATCACCAAAGAAAGATAGTTTTGATCACTAAATTTTTCAACATGCGTATCACATTTTTATTTCTCAACAAAGTACAATGTACAGCACAAACATATTCATTGAGATTTTAATCAAATGAACAATATTTTTGCAGTTTTATTTATATCTATTTAAAAAATTTAAAGCTGTGCTA
>CAJNOQ010004857.1:0-15505 GCA_905250885.1 Didymodactylos carnosus | reverse complement strand
ACCCTCGGCCCCCGGCCCCCGCCCCCCCCAACTTATCCCCCCCCCCCCCCCCAAAAATTTTTTTTTTTTTTTTTAACCCGGGGGGTGCCCCCACACATCCACACATAATGCGACACAATTTTTTTTAGGGTGAGTAGATTTCCAATTTGAGGCTACTAGAATTCCATTGCTTCCAAAATGAAGAAAGATGCTAGGTCGTTAAGTCTAAAAACACTGGTCGTATGCGTGTCAAGTATCTGCGGTCAAAATTTTGAGCTCGTGCAGACACAAATTCGATGTGATTGGTAAGATGCAATGCGGCTGAGTCGCGGTTTGAAGCAGAAACATCGCAATACACAAGTCGCTTTTGTATCTCACAACTTTTGAAGATAACATCGTGAAGAGCTGGAAAATATCTCTAATCGAAGCAAATTGTTCAGTACAAAACAGGTATACAAAACGGACTACATGAAAAATTGTGGTACAGAAGACACGAGAAAAAAATTTCAAATTAGAAATTTTTCAGGATAAGTGCCAGGCATTAAAAAATTTATATTTTCTCAAAGAAAGGTCGCAAAGAGCTGGGAATGGTCTAAAACCTATTGAAAACATTTGACTCTATTATACATGATGTTTAACTCAAAATTCGAGTTTTTGGTTTCGAGAGTGGGAGACGCTTCAGAAACCATTTTTTATTTCTAATATTAACTGCTGTATCTGTGTGCTCTATGAAGATATGATACATGTAACAAAACTGAACACGACATGCATGATAACGATTGATGTGGCTATCCACTTTTAGATTTCATGTTATTGTTGGAAAGAGAAGAGAAAGAATCTCTTTTTTTCTCTTTTCTGTTGTCTGATTATTATTATATTTAGAAAAAGAGAAAAATAAAAAGAGGAGAGAATTGTTTCCATTCATCATGCGTTCTCTATCTCTAATATTTTTCATAATTGAATACAATATTTTTGCTTTATATACGTATTGTTTGTATTGTCAGTCAGACAGCTGTTTAGAACTTTTTCAACAATATATTAGTTATGTGTTATACTCTATGATGATTATAATAATAGGTAGTAAATCATTGTTCTATATTATGGTATAAATAGGAGAGAAGTACAACAGAAGGCAGACGATGACAACGGTACATCAAACGTATATTTCTGTAAGATAGAGATATATTAAATATCGTCAAATACATTATCATTCTAAATAATCGATTATTTTTCTTCATGAAGATGAAATTAATTAACTTAAAAAGTTATCGAATTTGATGATAACAACGTTAAAAACCATTTGTTTTTGATCATAGAGCTCAAAATAAACAACAGGTATAATTAATTCTTTTTTTAAAGATTGACTCTATCTATTTGGTGACATAAAAGAAAAATAATCAACATGATGAGTTAGTAGATATGTGTCACTTTACGAATTTAAAAGTAATGTTCGGATCATGTTCAAATAAGTACTATGTAATATTACCTATTTATAATCGTATAATGCGTTTAAAACGTCACAAACTGTTTAAAGTCTCTGTATTGCGAACTACCAATACGGTTAGCTTAATTTTCACGTCAAACACAAAGAAATACCCTACCTAAATAGTTACAGTATTTCTAATAGAACGTTTTTAGTTTAAACCGATTATAAACGTTAAAAGTGTTCAAAGATAGTTTCAATTTAGATCATTTTATTCAATTTGTCACATATAAGTGTACCGAACATGCGTGAGTTGTACATCCTCGCTCTGCTTGAGAAAATGTCATAGAACCTTGGTTTTCCGAAGTATTAATAATAATATTTCCTTCTTTGTTATGTTGTTGCGATTATGATAGTACAGAAGAAAAAACGTCTACTAGAAAAATTGTCCATGAAACGTTTTTGTGCCGTTAATTTGCTATTGTATCAATAAAAGCACCAAATTTTCTCATTTATCGAACCAATTTATGTTCAACCGAAGAGATTTTTCGATGTAATCAGAATAGCATAACGCTGCGTCATGCACTGAGCTACAAACATGTTACAACATAATATAATTGACCTTGGACATCAGATGAGAAAGATTCCATTTTCTTTCTACATACTATTTTTGGTTCTTTTTTTCTTGCTGAAAATCAAATATTTATGTAGTTTTACAGTAGAAAATGTTCTATATGTAAAAATACGAGTTTTTCCCCATTGAAGCGCGGTATTTGTGCGAATGAATCAACAAAGATTCTATTTTTCCTTTGTTATGATTATATGTCTCTACTGTATATATTATGTGACAAATATTTTTTGTTTTCTTTCCTACATAGCGTGCATTTATTTATACATACAGTATTTCGATAAATATGGGCACTTTTTTCTCTCTCATTAGACAAATACATTTAAATTAGTTCTCAAGGATTACAAAATAACTACAGCTTCCAGTTAATTCACCATTTTAGATGAAAACTTTTTTGTACAACTGGACCATTTTTTTCTCGTACATCTCAAAAGTTATATATGATCGACGTAGATACTTGAGTTTTTTCTCAAGTACTAGCCTCTTCTTCCATTACAACTCGTTATTTTGTGCATTATAACCTATACAAAAGAAAAATTTACTGATATTTAGTCTGCGATGAAAATCACCCATTTTTTGATAGCTATTTGATTCTTAACAGAATATATGATGTTCGATCAAATAATACTAGACTAGGAAATACATCAATTATTTTTATCGAACCCAAAAAAAAAGAAAAGACAACAAAAAAGAAAAAACCTTTGTTTGTTTTTTCCATCAATAAATATCTCTATGTACTCTACTGATCTTTTTCTCATTTTTTTACGACATATCGGATTGTTCTTCTTTCTGTTTTTTCTTATTTTGCTCACATCATAAGCCTTTTTTATTTTAAATTAAAAGTTTAACTATATATGCATCAAAAAATTTTTTTCAAAACGTCGCCAAGGTCGAAAACACTTTTTTTTCATGTAAAAAAAAAGAAGAAAGATTTTACCTGTGTAGTGAATGAGAGGAATGGATTGATTTTCCGTCAGTGTTTATCGTATCAATATCCTATGAGTATTATCAAATTTCATTTTGTATGCCATCAGAGATCATCAATCGTTTTTAACGATAAAAATAAGAATTAATATGTTATTAATACAAAGAACATATTTGATGATTTGACTACTAACAAAAATTATTCAGTAGTTAGGAATGTTTAAAAATAAAGTCATAATCACTTCCAGTTGTAATAGTTTTTAATGATCACGTGTATACTATAAATGTGTGTTATACTTCAAACTAAGTAATGTATGAATGAATTTTTCTCTGATAGTAACATTTTTAGTCATTTGTTCTCCTACAATTCCAATCAAATAAGAAATCTACGTCATAAGCTAATCGTAGACTCTATGTTAGCTATTTTTCTAGTAAATGCATAAAATGTATAATTTTCTATTGCCAGATGTCTGTTCAATATCGATATACAACAATTTGTCTAGCTATCAAAAGATATTTCATTTTAGCATGTATATATCACGTTATAGTTGTCTCTCGTTCAGTATCATCTCTTTAATTTTCCATTGTTTCCTTTAATTCTCTGTTTTCTTTTTTCTTTTTTTATCTTTCTACTATATTTATGTATCAAATGTAGATTAATAAAGGCCATTGATTATGATTTTTATGTAGAAATAATTTGCTTGTACAAAAACGTTTGTTTTTTTTCTTCTTGTTTTTTTTTTCGCCGTGAGAATATGAATGAGATTTTTTTATTCCCATTTATAGGAACATACAGATTCTTTTTTGCCGTACATTGCGGAATGTTTTTCTTTTTCATTTTTTCAGGTATATACTAAAAATAAAAACCCTTTTTTCTTCTCCATATGTACGTATATAATCTATGTTTGTTGCTGTCGTCAAAATCATAAACTACAAGACATTTGTTTTTCAAATCTATGCTATCAGCAGTTTAGTATATACCGAATTTTTTCTCTTCTCAAAAGTAAATAGTGTGTGAGAAGAGAGAGCAATAGTATTTTTTTGTCGGAACTATATATGTGTACGTGTGGACTTAGCAGATTGCATATGAAGGATGATGTAGCAATGGCGTAATAATGGATTGAATAATATGAAAAAAAAAAGAAGAAAATGTTTAGTAAAAATATACCAGTTTTTTTCTTTTTCGTTCTGTGTATGTATTTTTTTTCTTTAGAATCTACTTTCGTATACACTACTTTTCTATTAGACTGTAGGGGTTAGTTGTCGAGGGTACACACACACACACACACACATGCACACATTCAGCGTTTGTTTTCTGATTTCTTCGTGTTTTTTTTTTTTTATATTTACATACGATTTTATATGTGCTGCAAGGCGCGTTGCTTATCGCATACAAGACTCACAAAAAAAAAAAAAAAAAAACGATATAGGAAAGAAAAATTGTACGAAAGAAAAGAGTCTGTATACAATTTTATGGGTGTGCGATTCTCATATGTTAACTTTATAGTTCCTTGTGTATATATTGCATCAATATTACACATTTATTGTACACACACGCATACAAATATATGATGACTATTTCAAACCATGTTAAAAAAATTATTCTCAGATGTTCAGGATTATCTAGACAACACATTTATTTATTTATTTGTTTATTAAAAAAGCGAATTTGTAAGTTTTGTTTCTTTTTTTTGTTGTCATATAGAGTTATATATTGAAGAGAATTTCAGAGTTCTAAAAAACTATGAGCATCTAATTTTATGTATTAATTATAAATACATTCAATATTTATTATGTCCGTGGCATATAAAGGTCAACTGATTTTGTATAACAACAACGTAATAATATTACGTATTTAGATTAATACCGTCATCACTCTAGGAATTCGTTTCGCTACATGTGTTGCAACTGTGCTCATTTTGTAAAAGAACATCTAAAGTTCAAAATTAATATTTGAGACCAACAATTTTGTTGTTTATTGATCATTTTTCTTCTATATTCTTTGATGGTCAAACATATCCAATCATTCTTAAAAGGATTATTCTTTTCTTCTTTTATGAGATCAATTACCATTATATTGGCCTATCTTGTCTTCTATTTTAGAAGAATTATAAAAATAAATTTCTTTTTTATCGTTTGCATTAATAAAAAATGTCAAATTATTTGTAACGCATGTTTTTTTTTTACTGGTTGTATACGCTCTTTCACCTGGTTTAAAATATATTTTACACACATACACGCACACACGTCTGTATCGGCTCTCCTACATCGGCACATATGCGCATGTGCGCACCCACATACACAAAGATAAAAAAAAAGTGAAATACAATAAAAAAATCAAAAAAAAAGATAGAAAGAGTATGAAGAGATAAAGTTGCAGCTGACGCTGCATATGCGCAACATATTCGCGGCCTTCTAAGCAAGCTTTTCATATTTCGTTTTTCTTTTTTTTTAATGTTTTTAGTGAAAACGCGCAGCAATAAGCAAAATCCGATTTTTTTTTCTTCTTTCTCTTTCTTTTTTTATCTTATATTTCTTTCTTCACTTGTTAGATATGAAGGTATGTTTTTATGTGCTTGCAATAAGTACAAGTAGGCTTTTTTTTTTTGAGAAGGACACTTGTATGTGCGTGTATATAGGTTTTTTTCCACTGATATTTATGTTTACGTAAGTCTTACATATGAAACAAAAAGAAGTCTGAATATGTTATAGTGTAAATTATCCTACAGAGTCTTTCTACTGTCAAAAAGAGTGACATTTATGAACATCAACTATCATTAATTAGTTAAATCAAAGGTTACTTTTCTTTTTATGACAGTCTCCATAAGAATGTGACTTTTTAAAAATAGAAAGAAAACAACAATATACTTATTGTCAAAAGATGATTTTAATTTTTTTTGTTTTTGTTCTATTGTTCAAAATTTTGTTGACGTCAATAGTCATATGATTATCGTTTTGATTTTCATTATAATCGTATCCTACTATAATCTCTCTTATTCCCATCGTTTTACATATAAAATGTTGAAGCCAGAGAAAATTCTCTCTCTCTCTATATATATCTAATTGAATCCCACTATGTACACAAATGTATGATATGTACAAAATAGAGTTCATAAGATAATCTGACACATTATTATTATTAATATGAATAATAATATGTCTTCTCTATACTTATATTCTTCTTTCTATTTTATTTTTAAGAACATATTATCATTTACATTGCTTAGCAAGAAATCTGACTAAATTGCGTTATGCTCGAATTGTTGTTGCGTGCGTTAATTTTCTCAGATAACTTGACTTTGCAATCTCAACGATAAAAAAAAAACAGTCAACAATTCTATGATGCAACAATCCAAAAAGTAAGAATTAACATTTGTTTTCTAAATTACTATTTTATTGTATCGCTATTTTCTTTTGTTTCCTTAAATAATAAAATTAAACGAAACAATTTTTCTAGTATTCATATCTAAAATTCTTGTTATAAAGAAAAAAATCATTTTATTCTCTTACTCCATTAACATTTAAAAACTTGAGTATTTCAAGAGCCAACATATCGACAATGAAGAAAGGATAAAACATGTTTCACTCATTTTAAACAAGTTCTATGGCAAGCATACATAAATGGTGTTGAACTCGAGTAATAAATATCATCCCTTATTTTCTGTGTATGAAAGATATCTAAATTAAAAGCCTAATTCAGTCTCATTTGTCGATGAATATCAAGTAGTACTTGTTTCTTCAACTGATGAAATCAATAACATACGTGTAGTTTATTGATCTAAAACAGTCAAAAGGTTAGCCAATGGCTAACAATACTATTGAACATCGTTTCTTAGAGAAGTGTAAAATATCCTTTAATTAAAAGAGTGAGTCATTCTTTTAAATAAAATCTTCTGTAGAATACACTGATTCTATTACAAGGAGAAACATAAACTTAAGCGTAGTTACCTGTTAGATTTAACGACCGATATTTAATTTAGCGTATACTATACGGAATTTAGAAATTCTGTAGGATTCGTATATTAGTTCATAGTAAATAAAACAAATCTGTGCACACATTTGACTGTGCAAAACCTTGAAGAATATACAGACTTTTTACATCAATGTTAATAATCATATCACAACAAATTCAATTTATTTAATAGCTTCCTAATTCAGTAGAGTCAGCAACTATTGTAACGTTGTAAGAAGAATCAACATTTTTAAAGAAATGAGAATGATGAAGAAAATGAATGAAGCATTATGGTAATTTAAAAAAGACAATTATGATTAATTACTTGATCAATACTTATTCTTCGATAGGCTCAAGTTTTGTAAACTAGTATCATCGGTCACAAGCCACCCTACATTTATAAAGTATATTTATAGAACTATGGATGAGAAGCAGGACCGCAAATAACGGGAGGCTGTGGGAGGGTATGCAGCACCCGAATAATTGAAATAGCTGTTGTTATTTTATCTGTTATTTCTCGCACAAAATTTTTTTTATCAATTTAACACTATCTTAGAGAGAGAAATTTTGTTTTACACCCCACCCCTCCTAATGTTCGGCTTCTATTTGCGACCCTGATGAGAAGTGTCACAATTAGAGCGAGGTATGTTCAATAGATAAGCATTTCGAGCCGTATCTTAGGCCGTGTTCTGAAGTCTCCAGTCCTCAAAAAAACGTAGACTTGTCCAATCGTTCTCACATATTATTGTTTGAACGACACTATTGAAATGTTAAAGCTTATCTTTATTCGTAAATATCTGATATACTATATCAGATAATTGTTTTCTAAATTTTTTCTTCGAGTTACAATAAAATTCGTTACAAAATCAGAGAAATACAACCAAATATTATACGGTACAGCATCGTACTAATGAGGCATAAGGTCTCAAGTTTTGAAAATTTAAGTGCCATTGAGTATGTATCAGGCAGACTTTTATCCCAAGAAGATACAGTAGTTGAAATACGAGCTTTCTATATTAAAACAAGTTTTTCACAATCATGTGTGATACAGCTGTTGTATCTATTTTTAAACTCTTAACAAAATTACACTTCTTATGAAAGAATTTATAATGCTCTATACTTAAGTAAAATATGATGACCTATCTGAATACCCTAGAAATTTCAACTTGAAAAGAAGCTAGAAAACAATTGAATGTTTTTGCATATCGATTTCATATTTTAGCTTCTAGAGTCATTTAAGACTCAGCTGGTTCTAATACCAATAAATCAAACTTGAAATAGATTTTTTTTCAAAAGTCACTTTTCCACATACATCTATTGGCCTTGAAAACAGTAAAACAAAAAAGTAGCCTTGAAAACACAATTTTCGTCGTATCGATTGACATACTGTTTTCACTCTAAATGATGACCCATCTGCAGCAGAGATTCTGCTTAGCAAGAAATAGTTGCTACAAATTTCAGACTCATCTTAAAAGAAAGTACATGGAGTTCTGTTCATAAAAATGTCCTTAGAAACATTGAGATATATCAGCAAGATATGTCAGAAGCAGGGTCGACATTATCGTATTTATATGACAACGAAGCCCAGAGTCAAACCATGTTCTCGATAACCAGATATAACCAAGAACTAATTCTTTTATCGAATGTTCTACTAATAAGTACTGTTAAAGTGACATGTACAAGGAAAAGCTAAACTTTTTTCATAGATTGATTACAGAGCGCATTGTAGATTTATGAATAACTCAAAAATAACCTTAACGGATCCCCCAAGCAGAGAAAAGTTGATTTCATTTTATTGTGTGAACTAATAAATTACAGCGTTTATCTGAACGGCTTTTTCGAAAAAAATAGATTTTAGAGGATTTTTGAAATTCTCTTTTGACAAAAAGAGTTATGGGGTTTCTTTCTGAGAGTTAAAAATCATTTCATGAGTTTACCCTTCCAGCATGTATGATCTATCATCATATCGTTCAAAATAACCCAACATAACAGTAGAGCCCTGCAGGTTAAACCTAACTTAACCTAACCTATAGGTTCTATAGTAAATATAACTAAATTTTTTATAGGTTAGGTTGTAGATTGCGCCATTGATAATCTATTTTTAACCTGAACGAAAAAAACGATTTTGAACCATCACATTAACCCTTGACAGCTGTTCTCGTTTTTGGACTTCAGAGATCCGATTGGACCTATACTGGAACGTATGGGAGAAGTTCAAGCTTTTTACTATTTGATTGAAGCTTTTCATGCATGGATCAATGGTCTACATCACGCTCCTTCTAGGCGTGAATATGTTGATACTGATGCAGGGGATGTAAACGTATATTATTTAAAAGACATTTTTGGGAAAGGTTTTATAATTAGATATGCACCAGTTTTTAACTGGTGTTGGAGCATCCGGGAAAATTTCTATACATCACTTATCAAGATTCGCTCATAGCTGCGGAAGGTCTCGTTTTGTAGAAAATTGTTTGCTCTACCAAAACGACGACAGAGGGCGGCTCTAGCACGGCTGGAAATCGTAAATATAACACTATGGTTGTTATCGGGTCCATGTGGACCCACATTCCGGTTTTTTTGTCTGTGAGACTCATTCACGAGACTTGATATAGGTAGTGTGCATGGATAGAAGATTGACGATTAGGAAAGAGAGCAGCTCGAAAGAGATGTATACTGCCGAGTAAGAAACAGAAAACTTCACAGTGGATCCAACTGGACCCCCAAACAGCTGTCAAGGGTGAAAACAGCCAATACTTTGAGTAATAAAGCGCAGTTCGAGTGAAATTTTATCGGTTGAGGATAAAGGTCAGACTGAGGTTCTCTAGTTCAAACTGAACTATTTTTAAACTGAAAAATAGCACAATCAAAAAAGGAAGTACAGAGAAAAACTTCCGTTTGCTAAAAATAGATAGCGAATACACAATTTTGTTTTCGTAGGGGCAATATTTTCAGTAAAAAACTAAGGGCAACAGCGGCTACTAGATATGCCATTAGTAATTGAATAAAAAATATATATTTAATTAAAATGAGCACAAAGACAGTTTACATACATAGAAATTGACGTTTCGAAATTTAAAATGTCATTATCAAGATCTTGATAATGAAATTTTAAATTTCGAAACGTTTTTCTCTTAGCTTTTTACTGAGAATAACACAGCAATAATAGAACCTTCGTAGCATCGAGAGCCTAAAGCGGAATTCTTAAGAGGGTCTCCGTATTTAGAAAGCTATTTTCCAAAGATTGCATTAAAGAATAAAAGACTCAACTGATTCATTTCTATATTCATATAAAATGGGATTTATTTCGTATACGTTTACCTATCAGACGATGTTTATATAAGAACCAATAACAATATGGAACAAAACTGAAGTTTAGGCTTCTGAAAACAGGTTTTGGGAAAAATTGCATAGGTTGTATTAGGTTAACCTAGATTAGATTACGAAAAACATTAATAGGTTAGATTAGATTTAGGTTACGAGTTTCATAGATTAGGTTAGGTTTAGGTTGTCAAAAAGTCGTAACCTGCAGGGCTCTACGTAGCAGAGCGCAAACAACAGAATTATCCGTTTTTGTTAGAGACAGGTAGCAAAACTACATAGCTAATAGAGCCGAGTTTTTTTTACGAAGAATTTTTACGAGTTTTCAAGTTCGCTTAGGTTGACGGGATATGTGTTCACGTTCATTGAAAACCATCTCAACACTTAGTTCACTTAACCGGAAAACAATTTGTTTTTAGAAAGCGAAACGGGGAATCATAAATACAATGAATATTTTGGTATTTATGACAAATATAATGTACAGTTGGGAAGAATTAGCTATTTTATTGAATAGTATATTTTATTATTTGTCTATGAGTAAAGACGAATAGAGGTGAACAAAATTTCGCAGATACTTTTGCAAATATGGTCATTTTCAACAACTTCAAATAATCCAAAATACAAGTCGACACAATATTCTCATCTACATTTCTAAGTAGTGTAGAAGTTAGACTATCACTGTTCAGAAATGAGCAACTTCTGTGTTCGAGTTAACTCCAAAGTTGAGCTCTTTTTGAGTTGAGTCTAGATAGATTTTCATAGCTACAAGTCCGACATTCTTTTGTTTTTTCCACTAAATCATATCAGATTACTTCGTTATAGAAGCAAAATAAACAACTGCGAAATAAAATGAAGAGAAAAATAAACTAAGATGAAAAAAGTACTTATGAAAGCTGAAGTTGAACTTCGCCTAAGTTACGCATTTCTGATACTAGTTAAAAAGTTGTGACAGTAAATGTTTGATGTTCGAAAAATTGATGTAACAGCGGTTTTTTTGAAAAGCATGTCAGAGACTTTCAGAAAAATGCATACATTAAGGCCCTCCCCCCCGAGTCAGAAATCTATCTCGATAACCAGAAGTCTGATCTGAGCAAAAATTTTGGAGAATCTTGGGCACGTTGAGAAATAATTACAATATAATTTTAGTGACTCCCTCTATCACTGTTTATGAGATGTCGCCCGAACATGGGTCAAAATGGGGCATCCACCGTCTAGCAGATTTCTCCTCTCAGAAAACAGCTGCAGAGCTTGGACTGGTTTTGAAATATGAAATGAAGTTAGAGTAACGACGTAAAAGTGACAAATTTTTGTGTTTTATTTTCTAAAGGATTGCACCTGAAAAGTTCGAAAAACGCGGAAAAACTGGTGTATAACTTTCAAGAATGTAAAAGAATGGTGGTCTAAATCAAAAATCTGGTTCTTTTACGTTGTTTCCATATGTCTTAGCTTCAATTTGAGATCAATCCGCGATCTCTAGCGCTTAATTTAACGGCGAATCTTTCGGACAGTGTTTATCACATAGGAAAAACCCGCTTTTAGTGTATGACACACGTCTAGGGCTCTTAATAAAACTGTCATAACTTTTGATCAAAGCATCGCTGGGTGCTGGCAGACGTTTCATTTTACCACAAATGTTCACGAACTGGAGTCATTAGAATTTTTTTTGATTCCGACATTTCATTGAAATGTTACCAGAATTTCAGAAAAATCAGATTTCTAGGGCGTTTAGAAGATTTATGCAAAATCCAAATAATTTAATAGATGACCTTTTTCTGAGAATATTATTAATAACAGCATGATTGGGAGATAATAAGTTTCTCCTTTTATGTAAAACTTCATTGTTACGGTATGTATTACACATATCTGACTCATTCGATGGAAAAAACAGAAGAAAACTGAGCAACACCCGATTTAATCGATGTATTTTTTAACCTACAAATGAAATAATGCAATAAGGAAACGAAGACAATAAATTTTTCTAGTTCTCGAATATATAACAGATAGATCAAGAGTCAAAAGAAAACATGAATCGATATTTATTCTGATTTTTTCAATGCTTTCAAACGCTCCAGTAATATTGGATGTGAATAATGATACATGGCATATAATGGATCAGAATAGGGATAAGATAAATTATCTTTTTCTAATTTTTTTAATGCACTACATAGTGGTGTAACTTGTCCGAGTTTCGATGCAAAATGATCAGCTTGAAATTCAAAACGTCGTGATAATGCAGTCATACAAAATGAAAATAGCTGAAAAAGACAAATAATAAAAATATTTATCAAACGTTACGAGTTTTTGCTTACTTCAAAATAAGGTGATAATACGTATTGAAGTATAATAAGTAAACCTATTAATATTGGGTGACTTTTTTCAAAACCGAATGCACGATATAATACGGAACGTTTGAATAGAGCAGCAAACACGGCAAAAACCAAAAATAAATTTAACTAAAACAAAAGTGAAGAACCGATTAAAAGTATATTTATCAAAACAATTCTAAGATTATAGATTACTTACAAATGAGATGAATAAATTGCACAAATTATGATTCAATTTCCAGTGGCCTAGAATAAGAAAAAATAGTTCATGTTAATAAACTTGTTGTTGCATCGATCTCAACCACTTACCAAATTCATGAGCAAGTACGGCTAATACTTCTTCTGTTTCACAACCTTTTTCCTTTTTGGGTAAATCTGCAGTATTTTTTGACGACGTTGTTGTTTCTTCAGCAGATCTATCTCCCGAATTTATTCCAGTTTTTCTTTGGACAAGATCCGCTGATTCTTTCAATGACTCATTACCAATAGTTTCAGATTTTGACACAGTATCAGCATTCTTATCCTATAAACAAATAAATATGTACTAAAAATTGTAAAAGATGAATAGTAAAAATGGTCAATTTACCCCCTCTGTTTTATCCTTGTCAGATTTAAGTATATAACCTTTTATTAGTGTATCGAATAAAACAATACGTTTTGCTTTGAAAAAGCCATAGAAATAGGCATTACTATGTGCAGTTCTTGCAGATCCTAAAGTTAAAACATTGGACTATTACGAAAGTTGAACATGCATATGAAAAGAAAAGTAAAACGAAGAACGAACCTTCAACAACATAGATTTTTGTCAGTGGAAATTTGATTTTTGCTGCTAAACCTTCAATCTTTTCTTTTAATTCTCCATCTCGTAACGGATCGTAACGATCAAATAAGGGTGCAATGTAATTTGGATAGATAAAAGCAATAGCCTGAAAGGAAATGAATACCATCAATAGTTGCTAACAAGTGATATAAATGGCGTGTTCATACCAGTGATATTATGGTTAAAAACAACCATGCGTAAATAAAAAAGTAATCACCACCAATTTTGATTATATTAATGAGCAATGCAGCAATAGGGACGGCCAACACGAGTGAAACAACCAACTTCTTAATAGTGTCTTTGATGTAAAACGGAACTGTCTATAATAAAAAAAATCAGATAGTAGATGATAGTGGCACAATATTCTTTGTTTTACCTGCTTGTTAAATCCATGTCGTTCTTCAAGAACAAAATGATAATAATAACTCCACGGCAAATTCGTTACGGTTGAATATATCATCATGACACAAATAAATAAAATCGATTGTAATACCTAAACAAATCATTATTACGATTAAGAATTTCATCATTTTAAAATGTAAGTTATTATTTTTTAAAACAAAATCAATAGTATACTTCGTAATTTTTATAATCATATTTTGCTAAAACGTTCCCACATTTGTTCCATAACCATGGTAATACACCCACTAATAGCAGAATCTAAAAACATATCTTTCCAAATACTTTTAAACTTATGTTTGTATCAATCTTCTATTACCGTTGTTTCAATTTCGGAGAAAAATGAATGAACTTCACTATAGCGCATTTTATCTATGGCATATGATTTTGCTTTTTGCAATTCTTCTTCTGTCATCAAGTCTTTCAATTCCGCTGGTACATTTCTGGGCTTTTTGTAATTTTCGTACTAAAAATTTAAAGAGATCAAAATGAATTACTATGAAAACAAGTGAAAACCATACTGACCTGTCTGTACGATAAATAATGTTCCCACAATGATACAACCCATGAAAAACAGATGAATAGAATCAATAATGTACCAGGTGCGATTTTGTCCAAAAATGAAAAATATTGTTCGAGAGATGACACCAAAAAGACCATTTTGATATTGTTCTTCTAATCTAAAATCAACAAGACTAGTGAACAATAAGCATAGAAAAAACCGAAAAGTTAGTTCAAATGCGAAATACCATCATGTTGGAGTTCGCATCTTAGTTAACCCAAACTATCGTTAGACCGGCTGTGGTCTAGATCGAATAAGGAAAAAAAACCTTATTAGGACAGTCCCTTGTGGAACTAAAATGGTGAAACTCCATTACATTAGCCGAAAAATGGTATTGAGAATAGTATACACTAACATAGAGGAGCAACGAAAATTGCAGCTGCCTTTTAAGATGAATACACTACCTTTTCAAGAGGGATTAGGCATGCAACGGTTACGGTTAACCGTTCGACCGGTTATTTACGGTTACGGTTAACCGTTCGACCGGTTATTTACGGTTACGGTTAACCGTAACCGGTGCATGCCTAAGAGGGATACATCACTCTGTTAAAATGATTACACTACCCTATGGAGAAGAATACATCATCAGGTTTTTGATGAATACACCCCGGGGCAGGTTAAAAAAAAGTCAAAATCAAGGCTTTTTGAGCATAAAACTTACTAAAACAACTTATTCTCATTTGGAGATACTGTAGGAGTTTTAAAAAACGGATGTAAGGACATAAAGTCATAGTCTAAAACTTGAGAAAATCGCTCTTTACTTGATCACAACTAATTCTTTATAAACAAATACTGCGTAGAGTGAGGTAAAAAGTGTCCTTTTATACCAATAATCACAAAAACAAGTATTTTTGACTCTTCAAAGTTTGATCACAAGTTACTCAAAAAGTAAATCAAACATTGCACTCTTTTCTTTTACTGAGTACAATTTAGTATATACTGGAAATGAGTAAAACAATAAACAATAGATAATGGTACATACAAGGAATGCGTCTTTTGTGCTGTGACAGTTTTTCGTGTACACTAAAATAAGAAGTGTAATTTTTGTGTCCTCTATATAGTGGTATTTTATGTACATGTAGAATTATACTCTTCAACAAAAAATACTTGTTTTTCTTGTGTATTCAAGAATGAACACACTTTGCATGTTTCCCTCATACGCGTGTTTTTCACAAT
>CAJNOQ010004856.1:0-16556 GCA_905250885.1 Didymodactylos carnosus | reverse complement strand
AAGATTCCTGCAGAATGCGGCGGGAAAAGTGCTTCTTTTCCTGCAGAAGACTTTCACTTCCCGCGTGAAAATGTTTCATTTTTCCCCCAGGAACTTGCGGAATCACGCTCGTTTTTTTTCACTGGGTTACACGAAAAGCCCTTAATTAATTTTTCCTTATTTCTGTAGCTTTGACCTGACAATGGACATTTAGACTCCATAAAGTTATACAATTCATTTTTCTTGTAAATTGTATAACTTTGCAAAGAGAGGTTGTGTAGAGCTGTGAGACATCGCATTTTAATCAGAAATTTGCGGGCTACAATTATTCCTCATTTAGGAGAGGTTTTGGTTATTTTTTAGAGTATCTGAACGACTGATTTTCTAGAAAACTGGATCTCCAACGATCCAAATGGCGCTCCGACTATGATATTCGAAATTGGCATCAGCGATAACCTATGCCTATGTGTGTTTCGACGAAAAAGCTCGGGAACACTTGAGGCGGTTCCGTCGTGCGTAACTGGATTTAAATCCGCTTTGCTCCCTTATTGCTAGTTTAACTGTAACAATAGGAGGAAGTCTAAATGTGAATTATCTCGTAGATATCTGTACGAGAGACCCAAATACGCTAATTAGTCGTGATCAAAACTTGATTCCATTTGAAATGCGTCCTGATCTAAACAGAATCGAAAAACTTTTTCCGATGGTACGAATGATCTGAAAATCGAAAGTTTTCGAATTTTAATGAGAAAATTTCTTTACAAGAAACCGGTTTCGAAAAACAGAAGTTAAGTCTTGTGAGGCAGATTAAAAGTTTTTCTGTTAAAATCGACTGATTTTCATGCGATTTGATGGCATTCTAATGGGACTACTGCTGCTTCCATACTGCTGTGAAATGTTGTCCGATGATGAGCTGTTAAAATCTTTCCTTCTTGTAAACAGAACCAGATGCACAAAAACACTATTTAAAAAATACTTTTTGTCTTGGAAAACAGGGCATCAGTAAAATAAATTCAGAGCACATTTTTTCAGAAAGTCAGTAAATGAGAAAATCTGGCTGCGAAAATAGCTGCAGCATTCACTAGATTAAAAGGTATATTTATCTAGCTGCAGGCTAGTTGTTCTAACGGAAGCGGCCGCTGCATAGATCGATTAATTAAGCACTACTTCATTGCCCAATTAAGCGATAACAACTAGTTGTACGCCATTGAAGCAAGATTGTAGCTAGATAAATGTCCTTTTAACATGGATGTAACCAACTTCATGACTTTTTTTCATACATGGCAAGAAAACGCTCTCTTTTTTTTAATTCTTTCCTTCCTCGTTTCTTTTTTTAAGTATAAAATTTGCTCATTGAATAATTATTTTAAAAGAAAAAATGAACACGTCCTTATTTTCATTCGTACAATAATAATTCCAAATAAGTACCAGATAAGAAAAAGAAAAAACTGTTTATTACTGTTAACCAGAAATTCAACTTTAAAAGCAAGTGAAATTTGAAGGTTTTTTGCACTCTTAGTCAATAAATTACATTATGACACGTCTTTCAGAAAAATATCAACAAATTGCTCAACAGCTGAAGAAATTACATTAGTTATATTTTTTCTGATATTGTAACATGAACACTATTTTTTTGTAAAATAAAAAAGCGAATTTTTTGTTCAACTTGCAAAAGAAAATCTGAAAATATACTTTGTAGCCCGTCAAAAATACTATAAAATATGCTGTTACACATAGTATTTTACTCCCAGAAATTCATCTCTTGTTTTAATTTATACTGGTTGACAGTACAATCGAGCTAGCCAGTAAGTTTTCAAAAATAATTTCAGCATGCCTGCTGATCACGGATATGTTATCAGCTTTTCAGAAAACGTGTTGAAAGTGACAAGATATTTTCGGATGAGATATTTTCCTTTGTTCAAATATTTTAAATATTAATGTCTAATTATGAAACAACTGTGAATAACTTCAAAATAGAAGATATAAACCATTACCAATATTATTAATACTCGGCGGTTACCAGCCCTGGGACTCGAACAAAATCCAATGTCGCATCCGAACCACTGAAAATCAAGATCTGCCTTGACTTTCATTTTGAAGTATACACCGTAGGCTAACAATTGATAAAAATAGTCAATATAATTTTGTTGGAAATTTTGAGACTCTGAAAGTAAAATATTATTTTGTCCAATTTTGAACAGACGCGCTAATTTCTTCAAGCAGAGAAATAAGTACTGAATCAGAAAAAGTTATGGAGCATTAATTTCTAACTGAAGTTATTCATTTGAATCATCATTTAAGGTGAAGAATTTCAAAATAAATAATTAGATATATAAATGACCTTTATCATAATGAAAATAGCTATTTTCTGTTAGAGACATTTCGTCTTTATTCAAAGGGCATCATCGAGTCGAATATCACAAACGATAGTTGATTCAGAAGATAGAAAATAAAAGATAAAATAAAATGCAAGTATGTAGAACAACAAAATAAAATAGATAGAACAAAACGAATTTTCTATTTTAACTTTATCCATTCAGTTCCCTACTATCGTATATTCTCATCAGTTTTGGCAAATAAACTAAAACATTTTGTGCAAAGTCCATTGAAAAAGGTGACTTTTGGATTTACAGCTTTACATACAATATCGTCTGTATTTAGCAGATCAGTTCGTGAGACACAGGATTAGGCCTGCAAAAGTTCACGTTTCGTTCCTTGGACGTGAACGGTATTCATATCGTCTGAAGTACATATAAACTTCTGTTCTTGTACTGTAGTACGAACATATATATTTCTGCTTGGTCACGTTTGTCTTATCATTGCAAAAACTTCCCATGAGGACATTTTTGACACGCTTATTGCGATAAGTGTTTGTTTTATCGAAGCCGTCATGGAGTTTGCAGTTACGGCGATAAAGTAACTTTTTTTATTGGCATAATGTTATTATCGCGATTTATCGATCAACAATCTTTATCGTGGTAATGAGCTACTTAGGTCATACCAAAAGTAGTGAGCCAGATACCTTATTTTCGTATAGAAGGCTTGAGGAAATTTTCTTTCTATATAGTCTGATAGAGAAAAGAATGCTATATTTTTCTATGCTATTTGATCATAGTTCAACTAATATTATAATATAATAAAGTTTGGATAAGATCTATTTTATTGTCACGGTAACACGAATCCTAGTGAGTATTCTTTGAATAACTTTCGGCAGAACCGAGATAGAGAACTGCGGTTTTCACCATTGGAAAGAGGAGATGAAACTGCATCGAATCATGTATTATAGGGTTTTCTAATATTGTTTTCTGAAGTATTTTTATTCAATTTTCTAACTGTTGGAAAAATGTTTTTTTAATAAAAAAAAAGGAAAAAACACAAAAGTGAGCTTTTTTCACAGAACTTGCTAGAAAATCATATTAGAGCCTCCACAAGAATACATATTATTCATCTCAGCCCTTGGCAGTTAGTAGATCTTCGATTAGTGATTTGAATCTATACGTAATAATTGAGAATTCAATGTGAACAACTTACCAGAAAGATTTGTTCTTGAAAAGATCAATTGAAAACTTTACAAAAAATCAATTAGGAAACCCTGTGACATATGATTCGATGCATCTTCATCTCTTCTTTCCAACAGTGAAAACCGCAGCTCTCTATCTGGTATCTATCAAAAATTATTCAAACACTACTCATCCGCCTTATTTTAAAAGTACCGTGACACATAGGAACAAAACAGATCTTATCGAAATTTTATTATTATAATATTAGTCGAAGTAAGATCAAATAGTATAGAAAAATATAGCATTCTTTTCTCTATCAGACCATATAGAAAGAAAATTTCCTCAAGCCTTCTATACGAAAATAAGGTATCTGGCTCGCTACTTTTGGTATGCCTAAGTACTTTATCGAAATAAAGTAATTCTCGCGGTAATTTGAAAAACTCCGTGACGGCCTCGATAAAACAAGAACTTATCGCGATAAATTTATCGAAAATGTCCTCATGGGTAACGCTACAAAAGGCGCAAGGTATTGACTTTGGGCAGGTGCTTTTTCTTGTGGCGGTGTTTTAGAAATCCCGCCAAAATCCTATCATCTGGCTAGGATCAGCAGCGAAAAAAAATACTAAATCATTGATAAAATCACATGCTGGATCCGAATTCATGTTTGCTTGGATTCAGTATTTTATGAGCAACTGAGTATTTTGACGGGATTTCTATAATTTGGTCTTATCTGATCAGTAGAAACTCAAGCGAAGGCCAGATGGTCTGCTCAGGACAGAGACCAGATTATTAGAATGTAAAAAGGATACCCCTTGATTTTCTGATCAAGACATTAATTATTCCAAGAACAGATCACGGACTAGAAGATTAGTTTTTCCGGCACTGGAATCGAACTTCCTTAGTCAGAAACCATCACAGTAACTATCCGGTGGACCATAAAGAATGGCCCTCTCAGTATTTTGCTTATAACTTGATTTGGATTTGTTTCCGAGACTCGATGTCTTTTTTAAAAGATGCGCTGCGAAATTCTCTACAAGATCATACCTAAACTATAATTTCAGAACTTCAATCAAGAAAACTAAGCCAATTGGATGAAAATCGAAAAAAAGTAAACTTCAAACTTAAAAATGATTTCTTGTGTTAATGTTTTGAAAGTAAGAAAAACTGAATTAATCATTTTGTAGCCCTGACTTCGCTCTATCTTTTAGCTACACTTCAAATTTTTTCACATCAAAAGCCACAGCAAAATAATAGTTTTTCTATTGGTTGTCATGCATTTTTTCATTAATTTTTTAAATTTTGGGTATAGTAGTGCTTTCAGTAAAAGCCCAACATAAACTGAGTTCTCACTTTTGCTACACTTTTTAGCGGAAATAGTAGCAGAAGAAAAAGTTCAAGTCGAAAAAAATGTTGAGGTTAGGTAGTTTACATTGTTTTCGACTTTCATCCAATTGGCTTAGTTTTCTTGATTGAAGTTCTGAAATTATAGTTTAGGTATGATCTTGTAGAGAATTTCGCAGCGCATCTTTTAAAAAAGACATCGAGTCTCGGAAACAAATCCAAATCAAGTTATAAGTAAAATACTGAGAGGGCCATTCTTTATGGCCCACCCGATACATACGTTTTCCTTTGTTATTTTAACCCATTTGGGACAAACGAGAATTGATTTTTCACTAAATATAACTGGTAATGGAGAAAGCTGTTTCACTTGGTATACTACTAGGTGAAATTGCTATATAACGTTTTGTAATACTATTCATTCCACATAAGATCAACATCGTTCATATAAAATAACGTTAACGTTCATCAGAACATGCGCGTTCATGTTCAAAAAACGTCATGTTTAGCGTTCGCGTTCCTTGAACGTTCAAAGAACGCCAACGTGCTTTAGCGTTATGTTTAAAGAGAACGCTGAACTTGTGCAGGCCTACACAGGATTCTAAGAGGGTGGTTTACAAATATGACTGGTGTGGATGTATGAAAAGCTATATAGGACAGACAGCGCGAGGAGTAATGATAAGAAAACAAGAACATCAGAAAGTTTTTTATGGAACACGAAGATAGTAGTTGATTGTTCGGACACGTGTCATCGCACTAACTAGAATTCACAAATTCTTGCAGTTGAATCGCACCTTATAAAAAGAACTACCAAAGAGAGTTTGTTGATAGACAGACATTCACACAAATAAGACAAAAGAACAATCTATTCACAAAAAAGCTTTGACCTCAAAGTATTTTGATGACGCATTACGTAGTGTACGGATAAAGTTGAAACAGAAAGTTCGTTTTGTTCTATCTATTTTATTTAGTTGTTCTGCATACTTGCATTTTATTTTATCTTTTATTTTCTATCTTCTGAATAGATAGACATGAGCGGGACCAAAAAAACTTTTACTGTGACCGGAACTACAAATTATTTTTCCGGCACCCAACCGTGACCAACACTAGAACTAAGGTGTATTTCGACAGTTACATAAAATGCAAACTCCGTGATGGCCTCGATAAAACAAACACTTATCGTACTAAGTGTGTGAAAAATGTGAAGTTTTTCAATGATAAGACAAACGTGAATATTGTTTCAAAATAAAATTTAGTAGAAATGTAATAACTGTTTATGAGAGAACCTTCTCAAGTGCCGGACGCCTGTAGAACTGATATTTTGCTCACAAGTAGACCTTGAGAAACTCGAAAAAGACACACAGGCCTTTCTTTCTGAATTATGATCGTTTCTCTGTTTTTTTAACCTGTGGCAGTGTATTTTCAGAAAATCGAATGAACGACTTTCGATCTGAAATTTTGTTAATAAATAGGTCTAATAACCCTTAGAATGCCTCAAAAAAGTTAGCCAAACTGATGCTTCCTTTTCTAGACACTGCATTTTCAAGAAAATTCGATTTTTCCGAATATTTTTCAGTATATACTCGTTTTTATAAAATCTATTTAGCCGTGAAAGCATCAGTTCATGTACTTTAAACTAGTATAAAAATGAAAATGGGTCTTTTCTAATTAATGTAATTTGAATTCGCGAAGCTGGTACGATAAGAAATAAGTTTAGGTGAAGCATTCTCTTCCTTGAATACAAGAAAGATGAACATTTGATGAAAGTATAAAATTTGTTCTTTTCTTATCTTATTTTTTAACTAGAAAAACAGAAAACTTTCTCTTATAGGAAAATCTAAATAGTATCAGAGTAGAATAAACTGTAAAGGAACGATAGGGTACTATGGAGTAAAAAGAGTCAGTGCACGAAATTTTCTTCGTAATTTCTATTTCTCATCCAGTGTTAAATTTGATATTAACCATGCATAGATGTAATTGGTTAAGATTTTCTCGACCGGACTGGTAACCGACCTAAAAAACTCTAACCGGGCCGGTCAGATATTTTATTTTGACCCGTCGAAATCATTTTTGACACCATCTCGAAGTCTGTATCATTAAAATTGCACAAGACATCTGGGAAGCATGGACGCCTACTTTTTGATTCACAAACTCAATATTTCGAGCTCAAATCTTTACTGTCAACTGTCTATGGTCAGATACACATTCACTGAAAATTAATTACTGTGCTCCTTCTCTAACCAGTTATTTTTACCTTTTAAATTCTTCAATTCCTTTTGCTTGTTTTGGGTTGCTTTAAATTTTTTCCAGTCTGTGTCTGTGTATGAGAAAGTTGGCGCGCGTGTGTGAATGTAAAAGCTTAACGGCAGAGGAGTACTAAGGCTTCAGAAAATAGTTCTCGAAACATGGATTTCCAAGATGTCATTTAGATCCAGTTTTGTCGAAGGCACTTCAGACTATATATCTATGGAAAAAATCCATAGATTTCCATGTCTGTTTTCAGAGAATCTAACTGGTTTTCCATGGATGCCCTGAAGAACAGATCTTTGAAATTTTTCCAAAATTCGTTGTCGCTGATGAGAGCATAGCTTCAGGCCTTCGCTAGCAAATGCTGAAAATCGCAAGTCTCTATCCTTTATTCCTTTTGAGTTATTTAAAAAATAATCATCGGCCTTCTATTTTGGCACCGATAGTAGTGCAACAAACATGAAAAAAGAAAGAAAACGAACGAAATAATCACATAGTAGCGATTATCGGTCTTGCTCGCGAAGACTGTTGACAAAAAAGAGAAAACCTATCTTAATCTGAAATATGAAGAGTTTGTTTTTACTTAGGTCAGCAAATACGTTTTCGACAAAGTACTGGTGTTTCAGAAATCAGCCGGTCAAATTAATTTTCTTTCGATCGGTCAAAAATATCCGGTTCGACCGGATCGGGTCGAACCGGCCCGTTGCCGGTATCGGTTACATCTCTGCCAACGTGGTTAATATCGAATTTGTTTAATTAAAACTGGATGAGAAATAGAAATTACGAAGAAAATTTCGAGCAGCAATTCTTTTTACCCCACAGCCCAGGCAAAAAAAGATCGTTAGAAACGGCACAAAAAACGCGTCTTTTTCGAACCCGTTATCGAACGATCGTTAAATTAACGATTTTCTGGCGTTTTAGTGGGACGCGTTTTCTAACGACGTTGAAATGGCCGTTGAAACGCGTTTATTTTATATAAAAACGTGTTTTAACGTGTCGTTTCTAAACGCGTTTATAAATGAAAAAAATTCGAAGTCGAATTTAGGTCAAGTCTTACTTTTGGCTTTACCAAAATTTTCTGTTCTCACGCGTTTTTATTCCATTTTTTAAGAGAGGCTTTACGAGCCCGTTGAGGATTCTAGTGGAATGGTCAAAATTAACATATATCTTTTTTAATATTTTTGGATTCAACGATCAAAAGTGGAGTTATGAAAAAATGTTTAGTCTCTTTGGACTTAATTTGACCAAGTTATAGCATTTACAAAATGTTCGGTGTCCGAAAATCTTGAAAAAGCATCCTCTTTACTATTTTCGCCATAGCTTCATCATTTTTCATCCGTCCGTGAACTTTCAGTTTTTGACATTTTTTTCAATTCTTTTACTTAGCATTTTTTCAATTTTTCATCAAAAAATGAAAGTTGACCGAGTCTCTTGACAGACACGTCATTAAATATAGTTTTTTACTCCGATTCCGAATATCACTTTATTTTCCATTTTTAATTAGATTTAGGCTGAGAAAGTTCGAAAAAACTAGAAAAAGTTGGAAAAATCACCTCCACCGGGCGGTCTTGCTTCTCAAATTTCGCTATGTTCTGAAACTTTTTTTCCAAATTATTTAATGCATCTTGTACAGGATCAGATGCTCTATAAAGCGCACGATAAGAGAATCTAGTCAGAAATCTTTCTATGATTCAAAATTGACTTTTGATCAAAACTATTTGTGTCTTGAAAACTGGAAAATTTCAGAAAATCCAGTTTTTTTCTACGAAAACTCAACAGCAGAACAGAATTAAATCAACTATTTTCTTTAGTTTTTATCAGGTTTTTGAATGGGCTGCTGCTCAAACAGAACGGATGAAAAATGATGAAGTTATAGCGAAAATAGTAGGTAGGATGCTTTTTCAAGATTCTCGGACACCGACCATTTTGTAAATGCTATACCTCGTTCAAATTAAGTCCAAAGAGACTAAACATTTTTTCATAACTCCGCTTTTGATCGTTGAATCCAAAAATATTAAAAAAGATATATGTTAATTTTGACCATTCCACTATCTTTGGAAGCAATGCTCGACTGACTAGTGAAGCCTCTCTTAACGATCAAAAACCGCGTTAAATGTTTCAGCTGAAATGCGTTCTAGAACGTTTGAAAATGCGTTTTTTTTATGTTTTTAATGTAAAAGTAACGTGCTTTTTTTTTCAACGCTTTTTTCGTCGTTTAAACGACAAAAAATAGTGTTGGTTTTGAAACCGTTTTTTTGTCAAGTTTTTTACTCCTGGAAGTACTCAGTGTGTTTTTCACAGGTTGATAAAAGAATAATGTTTTGCAACATAGCGGTTAATGGTCTTTGGAGGATTAATCAAATCAGCTGGAAAAGAAAATGAAGTTCCTGCATGCATCTATATAAAAATTATTATAAGTCGAGAAATAGAGGATAGCGGACGGAGGAATAGAGGAGAGCCGAATGGAGGGGTAGAGGAATCGAGGATAGCGGAATGGAGAAATACCGACCGACCGGAATCAAAGAAACTGTTCGAGATATAAAGGAGTTATTCAACATACAAAGAACTGTAAACTAATTACTAATGGTATTTAAATACAATGTACTATATGCAACAAATTGATTATTCTATGTTGGTATCGTGCAAAAAGGTGTCAAGAAGGAAATTCATAGTTAATGCTATAATTGTTTACGTTAATAATTTAATTAAAAGTCTTTGAATTTTTCCCTTCGATTTATTAATAAATATAACTAAACGTTTCGATATGTTAACATATCATTCTCAGTAGTTAAACACATGAAAAAAATGTTTATTCCTGCTCCTTATCATGGAATATGTAAGGTCTTATTCGAATTTGATCAAGTTTTTGGGGAGAAATTCTGAAATATTAAGAGCACTAAGAAAACAAAAATTTGTATGACTCAGAGAAACCTTGCGATTTTGCCCCCTTTCGTTCACTGTAATTTTTCGAATTTGAGATATTCGGATTTCCCACCAAAAAGCGAAAAAATCGGAATTCTACCCGTAATTCTCTATTTTCTCCATCAGGACTCATTTTTTATGCAATAAAAATATCATATTCGGAACTTGCGCCGAAGACCGAGTCGAATGAATTTTTTTCGCTCCTGATTCAGAATGAATGTACTTTCTCAGAAATTAAACAAATTTTTGAAAAAAGCGATACGTACTTTTGTTCGCCTTTAAATGCTGATTTGAATGGTGTATGACGATCGGAGAAAAGTTTCAAAACCACGGAGAAAATAGGTTTGTGAGAAATGTAGCTCATTTTGTCGAGTGCTGACTCTTGTCAAAATTGTGAAACACAGGTATTTTGTTTTTTTTGTGACTCAGTTTTCGATGGGGAATCCGAATACATCAAATTCGAAGAATTACAGTGAACGAAAGGGGGCAAAATCGCAAGGTTTCTCAGGGTGATGCAAATTTTTTGTGTTGCTCTCTACGAAATGCTTCCAAACGCGTTTAGATGCGTTAAAGGTGTCGAATTACGATGCGAAACGCGTTGGTTACTAATGCGTTCAAATGCGTTTGGGAGACATTAACGCGTTCGAACGTGTTAGCCATTTGAACGCGCCAACATGCGTTTATTTTCACAGCATTTTGACACTTCAGTTTTTGAAGTAGCCAAACGCGTCTAATTCTAACGCGCTTAAACGCATTTATCACCGATTAACACATCCAAAAGCGTTTCAGGTGTAAGAAAACTCTTTCAAACGCGCTTTTAGTGCAAACAGGCGCGTTTGGTCTAAAAAAATGTCTGCCTGGGCGGACTATTATCAAACACCCGTAGAAATAGGCGGTTTTTGCGTCCAAATCTAGTAGCCGTTTGTAACATATGCTCAACTCAACACTTAGATAGAAAAATAAAGATTCAAAAAGAGTGGTCTATAGATAAGACTGTTATGATTATGACGGAATGTATATTGATTAGACTAGTCGAGAAATCTGTAAGCGAGAGAGTGGACATAAGAAAGCCTTTTTCCGACAAGGCTTTTCGAGAATTGCTCACCGTTGGTTCCCAAAGGGACGCAATAACAATTGGAACTCAGAAGTGTTGGTGATTGAATCTAATGCAATAAAACGAGTGATAAAAGAGAGTTTATTAATGGACTTGTTTCGTGTTAATTAAAGGAAAGACGTATACTCTCAAAATAGCTTTCAGTTAAAGATTTTTTGACTATGATTGATTCATCATTCTTTCAGTCGAAATAGAAAATAAAAATAAATCGTGGTAAGTGTACGAAGAGACACTTAAACTTAAAAATAAAAATGAATCCTTAAAAAATGATGAGAATAATTGCGTTTTTTAGCGTTTTCCTACTTTATTTTAATCTAATTAACGTGTTTCCTGTCTGTATTTTAATATTTTTTTAAAAAGTATCAAGTTAATTCGCGCTCATATCGCGATAGATTTGAGATTGCGTTAAAACACTGCAAAACAATCAGTGCGCATTATCGCCGTATTCATCTGTATCGTGATAACTAGTAGGATATCGCGAAATTGATGGAGAGTCTAGATGGAGTGTATAATTACATTTTTTTCAATATGTACCGAACATGGGCTGACTAATCCAATGTTTTTGTAAAATAAATACCTAAATGTTTATGTTCATCAACGAAAGGAAAAAGAGAATTGCCAATGAAGAGAGGGGTGACGACAGACAACGGATGGCCCATAAAGAATTGTGCTGTTAGTATTTTCAAATTTTCTTCTCCTCCTTACACTTAATTGAGCTAGCTATTTTACCGAAAGGTTCGCTGTTGAAGTCTCTACAAAAAATGTGCTGAGTGTTTTATTGCAAACTCCAAAGGTGTAAAGTGCTATGAGAAATTGTGAGAAGTACCAAAATGTAGAAAAAATAAACGTAGTTATCTTTTTGTTTTAGTATAATCTGCTAAAAGTTTGTGAGAGAGGAAAGCTGAAGTAGCCACCATATGTGCCTCGAAAAGCTCTATGTTCTATCTATAATTGAAATAATTTTCAGTTAAAACTGAGAACTGAGTTTCATTATTTTCCGCCAATTTTTCAGAAAATGACGATTTTTTATCAATAATTTGGGCCTTCCAGTAACACAAATAAAACTTAGTCAAACTTGATCCACTCAGGTTGATTCTTTTAATTTTGAAAACAAATGATTAGTCGTTATGATCGAATCTCTAAGACTTGAAAGAATTTGTTTTGTTCCACCGCGCAAAATAACGGTAACAATTTTTGCTATTTTCACGTGATTGCCGAGAAGTTAATCTTTTATATCTAGATGACATTTACATTCAGACGATTTTCGCTCTACACGACGAGAAAAAGCATATTTGAAACTACACAAAAATTTACTGAAATCGTGTTTTAATGCTTGTGAAACCATTGAAACAAATTTCCGTCTCTTTGAGAAAATACGTTTATGTTTTCTACATTTTGGTACTTCTCACAATTTCTCATAGCACGTTACACCTTCGGAGTTTGCAATAAAACACTCAACACATTTTTTGTACAGAATTCAACGCGGAATCTTTTGGTGGAAAAGCTAGTTCAATTAAGTGTAAGAAAAAGGATACTTAGTTGCTAAGAAATCGAAAAAATACGATTTTATGGATCGATTAGACGATGAAAAACTATACCTCGATAATACAGATGCCCCAAAATTTACTGCCAACACTTCTCTGAAATCTGTATTTCGCGAAACATCGGGAGGTGTTCCTATCACATCAATGCATTTAATTGATCCACTAAATCGGCTTAGCACACATAGATTTTCTATGTCCAAACACTCTTACGTTCATTTTTTATGTATTGTATTTGCTTAATTTTAAGCAACGTCATTTCCACCTGGGACATGCTATGTTATTTGGGACAGTAATGCTACTTACAATGGTAATGACAACGTTAGTTACAATAATATAAATTATATGGCCGCATATTACAATTCTAATGTAAATCCTTCGTCACATTCTGGTGTACCAACCTCAGGCAGACAATGGTCAATATTAAGTCCATGCAACGGTACACGGGAAATTTCAACTCCATGTGCCACTGCATGGAATAGTTCAGCAATTTACATCAGTGGTACGTCGGTTAGTTACAATAGTCGTAACTATGAATGTAACTATTATTCACTAGCTTCCAATCCAGCTCTTGGATATGTTATTAGCGGTAACACTTCAAAACCCTGGCGATATACTGGACCATGTTATTAGCAATTTATTTTATTCTTGGTTTCCACCAAAACCTGAGTCTGGAAAGCTAATTTTGGAAATCTTAGAAGCTAAATTGGACTCAGAATATGAACACGAGCAGAATGGTAAAGGGGCTGACGGTCAATTTTACGAATCTATCTAGTCGTACGATTTTGGCATAAAAATCTTTCTTTTACTTCATTCTGATCGCGATACGTGCGAAGAAAAAGTCAAGTATCCTTGTCGAAAAATTTTGTTTTGTTAGCAAGAAATTTAATTTTTTTCAAAATCAGTGAAAAAACAATGAAATTGAACTCGTATGTTGCTGTTTCCCGTATCAAACTTCAACTTTTCTACACAAAAAAAGGTCATTTTCGTAATTAGTGTTACAAACTGAGTTGAAAAATGTTCGGGATTATCTCCAAAATTGTAGGACTACATAGGTTCGTAAAATTGACTGACAGCCACTTTACCATTCTGCTCGTGTTCAGATTCTGAGTCCAATTTAGTTCCTAAGATTTCCAAAATTAGCTTTCCAGACTCCGGTTTTGGTGGAAACCAAGAATAAATGGTTCCAGCATGACGAAAAGCGATCAAACATGAAATTTTTGCTTTTCTTTGAAAATTTCACTTTTTTTTCCAGCACCTTGAAAGATCAGTATTTTTCAATTTTTTCGTCTAAAAGTGACGTTGAAAAATCTTAAATTGCCACGATTAAACTGGTCGTTCCTATTTAAAAAATAACGATAAATCAATGAAAAAAAATATAGGTAAAATAAAGAATAAACCTTTTATATTTGCTGTTTTCAAGTTAATTAACAAGCAGAACAATCTCAGTGTATCTTCTTTGATGCCCTCACCCTCACCTCAAATCATGTTTTATTGAGAAACGAAGCACTTCTATGAAATTCCAGAATCGTGGTCGTACTCAGCATAGTCAACAACATATTCTGAAAAATTCCCAGAATGCATTTTGGAAAAAAGTTGTCAGCATTTCCTGGAGGGGACCACAGATAACAAAAGAATGAAAGTGTGAATTCGAAAGCTTTGAGATCTGAAACACTTTCACATGAGGAACGAATCAAGGAAAACGTTTTAAGAGACGACTTGAAAATAAATATTTATGAGGGACGAATTAAGAAATCAATTAGAAACGAATCGAGGCTAAACTCTATATATGATCGAATCACATACCAGCTTAATCGAACCATTTTGTTATGATACTGCGAGAAACGTTGCATGTGATTTTCTAACGGTTAAGATGTTTTTAATTTAAATTCAGAATGTCGTTTTATAAAACTCGTTATACCAGTCATAACCAGTAAAATCATCACTGAACATGATGGATCTTCCCAGTTTTCACGCATAAACAGCTGTTACTTTTAGTTGATTTCTGTTACTTTTAGAAAGTCTTGAGTTGTTAATGGTTCTCCCCATTATTTATGGCAGTATATGCTAATTAGCTTAATGAGTTTAAATGATAATGAGCTTTGAAGGTTGAACGCTTTTATTGAATTGTATCGTGTGATTAAGAATATAATTAATGCCTTTGCTACAATATTTTCTTTGGTTAGTGTTTGTGTATTAGTTATAAACAATATAACGTTAAAATTGTTGATATTATTAGATTTTCTTAACAATTTTTTTTCGTATTATTTTCTTACGATTTTATGCTATTTATTCTGCAATCAATTATCCATATAATTTTAGGATATACGCAAGTTTTTTGTTTCATCTTCGTTTTCAAAATAACTTTGTTAAAATGTTCATTTATTTAGTCATATGGATTAATTATTTTATGTATAAGCATTGTTGCAGTTTCAATTTCAAGTTTTCTTCGATCATTAGGATACATGGTCTGAGAAAAACATCATCCTTTCGAAAGAATTTTCTTAGCAAGAAACGATGACAAGATTTAGAGATCGGGGAATTTTTGTCTTGAAAATTTTGTATCAGACATCAATCCATAGAATTTTTACGCTATTTTAAATCTACGTTTTATCTTATTAAAAGTAGTTTTTTTATTGAGCAAAATTGATTTTATATGAAAAATTGATGAACTTTAGAAAATCTATTGTAACGTTTACCAGCGGTGCAGTATACCGACGGTATTTTGTTGTGGTATTTTGAAAAAAGCTTGACATGGGTAACTCTCTCCGTTTAGAATCCTTTAGTAATCACTGCACGAGTACTGTTGTTTATTTCAGAAACTGATGTGTGACAAAACCAACTATCATCAAACAGACCGATAATAACAGAAAAGGTCATCGTATATTATGTTTTGTTCGTTTGGTTAAAAAAGAAGAAAAATGAAACTTTTGAAGAGTAAAGCAGAAAGAACAAATAAATCGGTTAGTCACTCAATTAAAAACATATTTTTTCTCGGTTCAGCTGAAACAGAGAATGAAGAAGTAATTTGTGAAGGATGTATTATCATGATTTAAGAGAGAAGGCAGCAAAAAAACCGGATATGAACGATGGACGTAAATGTGAAAAGAAGTCTGCATAGATTTGTGAGTATACAGGAAATTTTAAAAATTTTTTCATGACTTTTCTGTTTTACTTATCAATTTTTCGAAGAAAAAACTTTACACTAGAGAAGGCTGGGACAATATTATCGGCGAACGTCCGTATGGGGGATAAAAGATGACGACTCTTTTAGAGATGCTCGTGGTGAATAACCTAGAAAAAGCAAGTGGATTAAAAACTGTTTTTCTCTTTCTGCTCTCCTCCTCTCTCTAATCAGGATACCAATCTCTAACATACACCTTCGCCGCCACAGCTTTTTGCCGTGAAACTGCTTATACAGTAAATCATTCAGTTGGATCCAACATGCAGATCACGACTCTATAGTTTTTTTGAAAGTAAGATCAATAGCCTCTTTTATAAGAAGCAAAAGTACATGTAAGATCATACAGACTAAAATAAAATTAATTCGAATGTATCCTTCTCTAGTTTTTATGCCAGTTTATTCAACTTGTACTCTGTCTCGCGCTATACTTTAGAATAAGATACATTACACTTTCTGAGTTAATGGTCTGTCGCTATCACAGCTAAGCATAAGGCAGTGTAGAAGCATATCCCCACCGGGCTATATATCCCGATTGGGCTATAGAATTATATCCCAATCGGGATATTATAGCTCGATCGGGACATATTTTACACTATATCCCGATCGGGCTATAGAATTATAGCCCGATCGGGATATACGGCTTTTCTAATATCCCGATCGGGATCTATGGTTTTTTACGTTTGTTAATTTAAAAACGCACTCCAGCTGTGTTTTGTTCTCTCGTGCGTGTG
>CAJNOQ010004855.1:0-16558 GCA_905250885.1 Didymodactylos carnosus | reverse complement strand
TTCTTTTGACAAAAGGATGAAGTCTCTATCTGTCAGGGAAGCCGAGATATTGCAAAATAAAAAAGGTCTTCAACTTTTGAACAGCACTTTTTATATAAAAATTAACCCGGTCCTGAAAGGGTTAAAGGACAAGTACGATTAAAGGACACCATTGGATGAAACATAACATTTTACATCGATTGATATCAAACTCAAGATGGGTGGCCGCTTAACGGGGGTGAAACTAAACTTATACAGGATCTTTTTGACGGTTTTCGAAAAAAAGCACTAAACTTCAATTTCCAACGGAATGAAAGCATTTCATGCTTTCTAAGTACGATATTTGTAATCACCATGGTCGACTACATATATCTAGACGGCTTTCACTCGAAACAAAAATGAAAAATTTGTCGAAAACCCTGAGGAGGACCACAGGTGTCAGAAACCCGACTGAGAGCTATCGTGAAACTAAGTGTCAGGAAATGTTTCTAGGCATGCTCTGACATGATTCCAATCAGGGCTGGAACTGGTTGAGAAAAGATAAACCGGTCCGTTCCGGCCGGTCTGAAAGTGTAACCGGACCGGTTGGAACTATAACTCAAACCGTCCAAAAGGGGTAAAATACTGGCGAAGTGTTTTGAAAATGGATTCACGTCTATTTTTTGTAAGTCCATAACGCTCAATATTATTTGTATAAAAACCATGCCACTTGGCTGAAACCCACAATATGTTGGTTGCAAATAGAACTCACCGAGCTCTACCAGCTGACACAAGAACGGTCCGCACAGCATCTTCCGTTACAGAAAAAATTGCTACGGACTAAAAGAAAGCGTAAGTCCGTAACGCCTGGACAGGCCGTGAAGATATTTAGACGGATCATGATTGTATGAACCTATAGATGGGCGAAGTGGATAACTTAATTTATTACTTTTTGGTTGGCCATATATGGTAACATAAGAGGAGCAAGTAGAACGAATACGATAATAAGTTTTTTTATCAATCACATTATCATCAAACAATTTTAATATACACGTCTTCATAGATTTTTCTACTAATTAACGGCGACTGTTTGGTATATTTAAACTGCTTCAATTGGAGAATTTCTTCCATCTATTTAATGTAATCTTTCTTATCAAGTACAACAATGGAATTATCTTTATCTGCACGACAAATTACGATAGTATGATTATTTTTCAAAGATTTAATTGCATCAAATTCGTCATCACTAATATTCCTTATCTTTTTCTTTTTAACTGTTCTCATAAATATTTCTGAATAATTATACAATTTATGATCCATGGTAGAAAACACATTGGGATGGCAATACTTTGGGATTTTAAAAGCATTTAATTCCATATCGATTTTAAACTGGATGAAGTTTGTAATTTTGTTTTCAAAGTAAAAATCCCATCTTCTACATAATAAATGTTCTTCTGCTGGAGAATGATTATATGAGGAAATATTGTGAACAAGTTTTGATCGGAGTAATTCATAACTCTGACCGACTGTTCCATGATTTAATTTCTCTAATTTCTTTTGATATCTGCTAATGAACTTTTTGTGTCCTTTTTTAGATCGCTCATGTAAATATTTTTGTAATAACTCAAAATCGGAATAAGTTATTTTTAATTTTAAGTGATCTAGTAATTTATTAATTTCATTTTCATATTTGATGCTATCTTTATGTCTATTATCACATTCTTGCTTAAGACAAAAATATTTAAAGATTGAATATTCTTGAGAAGATATTATTCGTTTCTTTCATAGGTTAATTTTAACAAATGTAGGTGTAAGACGATCGATTATGCAAAGGCGAAGGAATTCAAAATCACATTTACACTTTTGACGTTTAATAGAGAGTTTTTCAACGTTTGTAATTGTAAGTGTTAAAAATATAACATCGCCATACTGGCAGCGAGCACATGATAAGTAACTTGAGGATAAACCACTAGAAATTAGTTTAAATATTATTGAATATAAAACTGCCACGAAAATCATAGTAGATTTTTGACAAAAATTAATTTATAATTTATTCGAGCTTTCGATAAGAGACACTATCACATCAGGAAAAGATGAAAGAATAAGAAAGAGCTAATAATAGCTTCATGTAAAAATGTTTAATTCAAATTTCACGTCATTTAAGTATTTGCCTTGCATTTGGTGTGTATATAGACTTTCTTTAATAATTCTTCTTCGCCAGTTTATCTCGATGGTTAGAGTTTCACATTGTATAAAATCAAATGAATGTTTTTCGTTATTAGCGTGTTTAGCTGTATTAGAATTCAGTTTATTTCTTGATGTCAGATTTGTGTTCCCTCATTCTAGTTTCCTTTTTCTTTGCTAGTCTCTCCAATATATTCACAATTTAAGCATGGTATTTTATATACTAATTTCTTTTTCTTTTTTGATTCATGTAGTCCTTTTTGGATGGGAAGAAATACACTTTTAATTGTAAAAGTTTTTCCAAAGATTAACTTGTATAAGAGATAGAAGTTTTTTATATATTGGTTTAATTCTTTGAGCTAATATGGTTGATTCTTGACCATAATAAGGGAGAAGAAAGTAAACTTTTTTCTTTTTTCATGATTGTTGTGTTTGTTGCTGTTTGGAAATCATTCTTTTAGTGATTATTTCTCCTTCACATATGTATCTTTTAATTAAATGTTGTGAATAACCATTCATCATTAAGGTTTCTTTCATTAATTTAAGTTTATTATTCTTTAATTCATCTGTTGAAGAAATTAGAAGTATATGAACGACTTACGTTCGAATTAAACCTAATTTATATTCTCTGCATTGATTACTTCCATATAGTGTAATAGGTTTTCTATACATGGCTATTTGATTTACTTTCTATGGTCGGTTTTGAATGCCGAATCCGGAAAAAATTAAGTTCAAAATCTTGAAGCGGGAATAAATATGAAATTCTAAGAGATGAGCAAAACTTTCATGTGTTTTTGCCGTTTCGAGAATCAATATTTTATAATTTTTCATCCAAAAATGACTCAAAAAGTCTAAAATGGACCTTTTCCTGTGTGATTTGATGAGGTCGCTCCTACAATAGTGGAGAAAATGAATAAAAAATTCGCTTCAGTTTTGGATTATTGACACGCTATCTAACTAGAAAAGTATCGCATCCGGAAACGCGAAATATATCTCAGTTTGAATGAAATATAAATTTCATATCATCAATTGTGAAATCTGTAAAGAAGCGAGATATATATCAAAACAAACGTATTTCAGCCTTCTCCTTTGCTGAAAGTTGTAATTTATGTTTTTTCATTAGCACAAAAGTGAATAAAGCAGCAACGACGATATTATCCACTTTAAATTTATTTCTATAATACAACAGCAACAATTAGAATAGGGGTGTTAGATGAGAAAGTAAGTATGGATTATCTCTGATATACAGCTTGAGGGATCTAGCTAACTATTGTTCTGTTTGGATGTTAAAAGGTACATCACACATTTTACGATTTTGCTCGAAAAAGTAGTTTCTAGAAAACCACAACTTTTGAAGTAAAATGATTCCAAAAAAAATTTAATATCCAAGACCACTGTGGATTTGAAAACTTTTTAAGGTATCCATCAAATTCAAATATATTGACATTCTTTGACTTTTCTACGTTTCTTATAAAACTAAGTATATTTAATATAATTGAAAAACATTCTTGTAAAATCAATTTTGCTGACGTGCACCTATGACGTGATTCTGTTGATATCAGATGGGCAAGTCCGGTATTTTTTCAGTCCCAACCCAGTCCCAGTCCACTAGAGATTAAGTCCGAATCAGTCCCAGTCCGCTATGCAGTTAAAACGTTTCAGTCCCAATTCAGTTCCAGTCCGTGACGAGTTAAAATTTTCCAGGTGAAAAGTTCCAAGGCGAAAGTACCATCGTCAAGTGGTGCTTTCCATATGTTTCGATAACATTGTGCAGGAGATGAAACTGTTCGTGCGATATCATATGACATGCTTTAAAACATTGACTCATCGAAACGCAGAGAAAAACATAAATAAAACAAACAGATTAAGAATTATCTTGAGACGTCAATAAGTGGTTTGTTAATAATTTAACCAAGAACAAATAGAAAATATAAACATGGACGGTGCTGGGATGTGAGAACTGTTCATTGTTTCAAGAATGCTTGTAATTCGTGTTATTTAACAATCGAGCACGACGAGTGTGTGAGATTAAGTGAGATCAAAATGAACGTCGAAACAATGTTTCAAAGTTATGATCCCGAATGCAAGATAATGTTGAGTAGGAACTTAGTTTCCCAACGACAAACAATCATCGTTTTGCAACCACGTAGTGATCACTTCCATGTGTGAGAGAAACTATATAGTCAAAAGGGCATGTGAAAGAAACGCAAGTACGGCTTGGAATAGGAAAATTTTCTTCTATTGGACTACAAATCGTCTCTTACTTGTCGATAAGAGGAATATAGAGCAGTTCATTGTTCGTTGTAATCGGAAGCCTCCAGCGTACAAAAACTTATAAGACTTCCTTCCAGAAAATCGGATGTAGTTTTCTCCCCTACATCATAGTTTAATCTGTGTCTTATAGTAACTTATCTTGAATACTTCAACTCGTCGAGCACCAAATATTCAACTAACCTGGCTATAGTATTTCTCCGAATGTGTCGCGTATGTGAATATTTCTTTTATGCATATTTATCTTACAGATTGTGATAATAATAACAAACAGGCAACATGGTGAATAAAATATGAAAATAACTAATTATTTCCTATACTAGTAATACGAAAAACAAAATTGAATTACACAAACGAAATGTTCGCTCAAAACGATTTAGATACGTTTCCTTTCAAGAACACGCAAAAGAATTACAAAAGCCGTTAAAACGGGCATTTCACAGTTTATTAAGTCGGGAGATCGACTACTCTTCTTCAACATTAAAAAAATTCCCTTGTTCCACAAAGATAAAAGGAAGATGGATTGGAAAACTATCCACAGCAAAGAATATTATCAAAAGGTAATGCGTTACACACAAAGAAATTACACCTTATTTATGATCTTCTTCACTGTTTTTTCATTTAGGATCAATAAATCACAAGAAGAATATAAGTAGATAAATGTATGGATTTTTAAACATCACCTGCACATAGACAACAATTACAAGCACGTATTTAATAACAGGTTGACCTTATTCTAATCAGTATGCCAAGCTTATGATGATTGTAAAAAATATTGGCATGCAAAAAGCTCGAGTGCGATTGAGAATAAAGTTGCCGATTGAAATGATGCAAAGCTTGCTTATTCTTGTACTATGCACTTCATCATCTTTTTGGGGTACTAATACGTAGAAATTGTTGCTTGAACTTTTGTCATCTGTAAAAAAACGCTTAACTATTAGTAACTCATTTGATTATTAGAAAAGAAGAGAAAGAATACATGTATGTATACATTGAAAGTACGTAGACGAAAGTATAAGGTATAAAGAACAGTTCACAGTAGTCACGGTGAAGAAGCACATCTAGACTGATTACGCTTTCGACAAAGAAAACAAGGATCAAGCAGATCATTCGACTAGACAGAAATGACGAGAAAACGCGCAACATAGAACGATTGAGCGAACATGATGTAAAACAACAATAAAGCATTTTAAATATCGAATAACAATTATAAAAACTTGGAAATAGAATCTAAATAGAAAAGAAACCATCAACATTGACTTTTAAGACTTTTGCGATTAACATAGTTATGTTGATTGCAAAAGTCTTCAAATCCGTATTCTTAATTTTGCCATTCAAACTCATCGAGCGTTATTGATCAATATTGACTAGATGATGAAACAATTCTCAAAAATCGATTCAGAATATTAGCGGTAGAAAGTCGACTTCACTCGATCAGCCTTCGAGTTAAAAACGGCACAGGAGTTATCAAAACGGAAGAAAGTCAATGATCACTGGATAGTGTTAGATTAAATTCGATTTGATTGAGTTTGTTGAGCCGCCTGACTTCTTTGAGTGATAATCATTCGAGATTGATTTTTCCGCGTGATAGTTATCTGACATGGTCCTAGGAGGAACGGCTCGCCGTCTATTTCCATTGGAAGATCTCTTATTATTGTCAACTTAATTTCACTACCTAAAAGACAAATAGAAATTTGGTGCTGTTGTAGTGGAGAGCTTTTAGTGGTGTCAGTTACCTTGCGCTATTCGATGACCACGCCTTCCTAAGCGTATTCGTGCTAGTTCAAAATGCTTAAAACCAATAATTTCTAAGTAACCATCACTACATGACTGTTCGCGAAATCGATCATCATCTGGCGCTGAGCGTGCACACCAAAGGCGATCGTAAACGCCCTGCCATGGATTTGTACCGGCTGCGTACGAAGCAATGTTTAGAAAACAGATGGCATCGGGACGAAAACGATGCATTTCATCGTCTATACTTCGTCCATCAACAACTAATTCAAAATAGTTTGCAATGTTTCCACATAAATAACGTCTGTCAATAAATGTTCCGCATGAGATACAGCCATAGGCAAGTTGGTTAACGATACGGTTGCTATACATTCGTGGATTCGCATTTCGTTTTAGATGGAAGTCCAATGCTAAAAAATGTAAGCGTACATCTTGATTCATTATGCTGAAACACTCGATCACGAAAAGCGAAACCGATATTTACCTATCTGCGCATCGGCACCAAACGATAGGTAATTATTGAACACCGGTTGCGGAACTTTGACGCTAGATGCTTCAGTGTGTGCTGCTGGTTGAACATCGATAAACCAACGATCTAATAAACGCGTTTCACCAGTAGCTAGTGTTTGAATCATAGGTGCCAGAGGTTCGCCACGATAACCCGGTCCCCACTAAAACATTCGAAGGTGTTATATAACTAGTCCACCCACGGAGTTTGTAGTAATGATTATTATACAGGACTGCGATACAAACAAATAACTTACTCCAAGAAATCTCGCCATATCGTTGCCAGTTCCTAGTGGAATAACGCCAACAGAAACAAAATCCAAGTATTGCATTTGAGATGTATCTAATGCTGAGAGAACCCATCCTACTGTCCTAGAATAGTCACATACACACTTATTGATCATAGCGGCCACTTTCACCTTACAAAATCATCATTACCCATCTCCTCCACACGCAATTATTCTTAAATTCTTTTCATTTCGATTTTCTCGCAAACCTTCATCTGGACCCTTGGATTTTACCAGATCATATACATTGTCTTCGCCGATTTGTGCACGCAATTGTTCAAAAACACGTTCACCTTGTAATCCACCGGATTTTGGATTGACAAACGCAATAATTTTTTCTCGATATGCGTCCGCTTCTGTGATATCCATTAATGGGCGTTGAACAGCTGTTGAATTATCATCGCCTGGTGGGTCCATGTTTGTATTAACACTATAATGATTAAGAAGTGCTTGTAGAAGATATTAATATCATAATCCGTGGTTCTATATTGATTACCAGCATTAAAATCTTCAAACGACAAAAGAAAGAAAAGTTTAGAAGCATGGGTAGCACGAGATACTTAATCTACGGTTTTCACAGTATTTTCCAAAACACAAAGATTCAAATACAGTCTAAACGCAAGATGCTCGCATCGAAAAGAAAGGCACCATTTCATAAGTCTGAGAATGAGTCATACAATCAATCATTAATCATCAGTCTGTGTGATCTATATTTCCTGAACATAAACTTCTCGCATAAATGAGTTGATTCATATTACATTTTCCGACGCGATGAATCAAGCCAGTCCGAACATACTTTTCCCGAAGACAGTGCACCTAGATCAGAAATTTTTGATAGGTGTTTTCAGCAAATAATGCTTTTCATTCATCAATTCATCGGTACTCTGTAGCATTTCTTCTATCAGTATCTATCTTTGTTTCTTGGTTTATTAATATCTCTCCATCACGTATTTTTGATAGGTGTTTTCAGCAATGATTATATATTTAATTGTTGTTGGTCGCATATAATTGGCTGTTTTATAACTTTTTGCTTCTCCTTACAGTAGAGAGCGCTTACACTTTTGCTAGCTTCCAAGCAAAGGATGCGTTCTCACTCAAACCATGAACTTATTGTAGTCGATGTTTGTTTTTGTTCCTGTGCAGAGATATGTAGTAAACAGATTCTCATAGGTAAAGTGTTGTTGTACGTTTTTATAACACTATCAAGCTTTAGTTTAATCATATTGGTTATCTTCTGGCACATACTCAGTAAAGGATTGAACGATCTAACGTTGTAGATGTCTTGTCAAACAATAAGCGTCAAAATATAAAAGCAATTAAAAATGGCTGAGCGTTCGTATACTATTCTATTGGTGAATAAGGTGAATAGACCGAACAATAACAACAAAAGATAGCGAAAAGATATTGACTAATTAGAAACGTGTAAGAACGTCTCTGCAATACAAGTAGAGATAATTGGCCAATGGCAGCCATAACCGTGAGACAACGCACGTCACAATTGAATGCCCAGTGTGCTTTACGTCTTGCTCCCATAAATAGGTCTCGTAGTCTGTGAAAAGAGTACATTCTGTTTTTTAACTAGTTGTAAGGAGCGAAGAGAGTAGAGCATAACATTTTTTCGCTACTCATGTTCTCCACAGACGGCGGAGCCGTTTGAAAGCTATGGGAAGTGTGTTAGTATTCAGAAAGTAAAATGTAGCACAATAAGCATGTTTTGTAGTCGTATGTGCATGAAAGTGTGTGAACCAGTGTTTCTAATGATTTGTCGGACAATCGAAAGGAAAATGGATTTCCAGTTTGAAGAATAAGTTTCCACCCTGTTTTCCACGCTGAGAAGGAAAGTAAGGAAAAGTGATCTATCGATCTCTCTTTGTTAAATGCATGTGAGCTAGGGAGCCAGTATGATTTCTGTTTAGCCCTCTAACTTTTATCACGATCAGACATCGCTGGCGTCTGGAAATTACCATGAAGAGGATATTAGTCAGACAGGATTTGTGTCTTTTATATACTCGTGCGAAATTTTTCAGCGTTTTGTTTCTTCAGAAGTGTTCTAGTTACAGCTATTCTTTTAGTTGCATTTTGATTTGAATTTAGATGAGTCATCTAAGATGACTCAGAACAGGACGTCTCATAATAAAGAATTTCTGTAAGTTAAGTTTGTCATCTTCCTGATTTCAACTATTAGAAACATCACAACAGTTCAAGAAAAAAATAGTGCTTGAGTCAAATGAATGTTTGAAATGCAAATTTTGTGTAGAGTTCACGTCAGAACTTCGTTTGTTTCACAGAAAGAGCTCAGTGTTCCGAAAAAGCTAAATAGAAGAAATCACCTGGAAGGCAGGCGCAAGAATTTGTGGGATATTCGTATTAAAGAAAAAGGTTTTTCTTAGCAGTGCCTCTTGAAACTTTTGTAAAGAGTATTCTAGAAGTGCTGAGGAAACTGTAAGATAAGTTTTGTTATAAAGTTATGCAACTGCTTCATATTCTACTATATGTTTTGACCAGCTCATGGAGTACAAAACGATCTTTGTATAGCGTGGTTATTTATTCCTTGTTGTTCCTAATTGAAGGAACGCGACTTTCTCAAAAGGCTTTAAATTGGGAATTTCTAAAACTACAAAAAATTATTTTCGAGGCTCCCGTTTTTGTGAGTCGCGCCACGAAATAGCTCTTTTGCTCTACAATTGCTATAAGAATAGTGATTGGGCTAGGACCTTGTTGCGATTCTAGAAGTTCGTCTAGGATTCTATGTGCTCGTGACACAATGCCAAAAGTTTTAACACGATGCTCCGCAACATGGAGACAAAAAATTTCGTCTTATTTTGAACAAAAGAAACTATACATCACTAAAAGAAAAACAAATATTTATTGTTATATATTATTTTTCAGATAATTCACATCACATGTCTGCTTAACTGTTAAACAAAATTTTAGAGATCATATTTTACAAATAACATATTTGAATCCTAATTTGAAACCTGTTCAAATTTCAAATTTTTTACAATCAGGTTAAAAACCACCGTCAACTAACAAGAAAGCGTTGTTAAATAAAGTGTATCGAAGAATAAATAGTCATATTATTGAAGATAGAAATAGACCAGGAGCAAGCATCACGTACATTCAGAACAAAAAAGATTTGAATGTGCGGTAATACACGACATTGAACTCAAAATAAAGAATTAATGTTAGAAATTTACTAACTACTAGTACATCGAAACACTGAGAAGTACAACAACGCTTTTCTTGTTAGTTGACGGTGGTTTTTAGCCTGATTGTAAAAAATTTGAAATTTGAACAGGTTTCAAATTAGGATTCAAATGTGTTATTTGTAAAATATGATCTCTAAAATTTTGTTTAACAGTTAAGCAGACATGTGATGTGAATTATCTGAAAAATAACATATAATAATAAATATTTGTTTTTCTTTTAGTGATGTATAGTTTTCTTTTGTTGAAACTGCCTTAGTATGAGATCAATCAACACTGTGTACAATGATAGTTTTTGTACTCCATGAGCTAGTCAAAACGTATAGTAAAATATGAAACATTTACATTACTTTATAACCATAACAATGCTGTCTTTTCTAGGACTGTTTTATTTTGGAAAGTGGTTATACAAAATTTTCGTTTCTTTTACGTTTCCTGCGTAAAATGTTTGAACTGATACGTTTGTGTAGAAATATTGCCCATATCTTCACACGAAACTATAGAAGAATTGTGAAATTGAAGGAAGACTTACGAGCACTGCATAATATACGCTGTACCAAAGTGATGGCAAAAATAGTTTTACGTATCATGTACATCCTAGCATCCATGTACAATCGTTACAATATTATTTTTGTTTTTAGATATAATCTGAAGAAGAAAATCATGAATTAACGATTTAAAATTAATTTATTTGAAAATACACTAAAGTGAATTTTATCTAAATATACAAACTGTATTGTAAGCAAATACGAGAGGAAGAAAATTGTTTTCTTTGTTGATTAGTGATGATAATTACTGAAAACTGTTTATTTGTATTTTGTGTCGAATTGTACAGATATTTGAACCAATAGCCGACTTTTTTATCATCAAATATTCCAACATCAGCAAGATATATATATATCTATACATAATTGTACTGATCAATCTGTGCCATTTAGCATAGAACATGACAGTTATTGTGTAAGCTATTTGAGCTATTTGAGCTAAACAAACAGGTTTTTTCTTTTCTTTCTCTCGCATTTGCTTACAGTGCAGTTTGTACATTTATATAAAATTCACTTTAGTGTATTTTCACATAAATTATTTTCAGATCATTAATTCATACTTTTCTTCTTCAGATTATATCCAAAAGCAAAAATATTATTGTTATGATTGTAAGATGTTGCTAGCACATTTAAAACTATTACACAAGATAAAAATGAACGTTAAATCTTAGACAAACGTTTTACTAGGTATATATCAGAATGTGACTGACATTATAAAAATTAGAGTTCCTTTAAGATAACAATCAGTTCGAGGCAAAGATACGTGTATAAGAATATGTGTTAACGTTTAAGCTACCCAACTATATTCTTCAAGATTCTCAAGTGAAAAAAATTTTGGTAGTTGCTGACGTCCTTTCTAAACTATAATCAGTATTCTTCAGACTTCCTAGTCTATGTTTATTACACTATTCAGGTTTCGTCTAACTTAATCATCAGTCCGACTTGTTGAAAAATAGGCATCACACTAAGAAGAAAAAAAAATTGTGACTGATTTAGACAAAATCTTTTATACTGTAGTTTTTCCCATATCTCATTTGTAACAACCTACAGGACAATCAACTAGTAAAAAGGTCTCTTATTTATCATCTTCAGTCCTATATTCGATGTATGCACGATTTTAACAGTAAAAAACATAAATTTTACCTCGGATGACATGAAATTCGACCATTTTGGAAAATGTTTTGAATGAAATAAAAATTGAGAAGAGAACTATAATTTACTTTTCTATATAAAAAAGATTGTTACCCTCTCAAGAGTTTTATTGTTCGAAATTTTTTAAAAGTGTTTCGAGGGTGCATTAGTTTTAAATTTGTTACTTACACTTTTATAGCCTCCTTTTGAAGGGTAGCATCCACATAGGTAAAAGAAAAACAAAAGTATGATTTTTTTTTCATCCATCTATTTCTTTTTTTCACTCAATACAACAGTCAGTCATTCATCAACTTCTTCAGCAAGATAATCTACCTGTTTTCTTTTTTGGACAGCAATGAAAGCACCGTCTAGTCTAAAAGGAAGAACAAGAAGAAAAAAATAATAATTCCAAATACTTTTTTATTGATATGTCACTTTTTTATAGTTCCAACAGCTGCTGTTACACGTACATAACAGAAGAGAAAACAATTTTTTTTTTGTTTCGTTTTTAGTATTCTTTATGCATAGTTTTATGTGTTATTATTGATCCAAAATAGTATCAAAGTGTCAATAATTATTATTCACCATTAGTCATACGAAAAAATAGACTATTATCAACTAGTAGAACGTCACTGATGCTGAATTCAGTTAAAATAGTCTACAATAGCTTATGTAATCGGATATTGAAAAATAATATTTTTCTGTATTCTCTTATTCTTTTCTTTTTATATGTATGCCTTAAAATAGCTAATTTTAACATATTTCCAATTTGTAAATATTCAACAAGTATTATTTTTATTTGTAGATTGTTGTCATACGTTCTAATGTCTCATAAACGTTTTTTAATCAATTCGATTCATCAAACAACATTTCATAATCGTATAACGGAAGAAGATTGTATGTGGCGATTAAGAGAACAAGAAATTGAGAAAGACAAAGATAATTTTTCAGATAAGAAAAGGACTAATTATATTTCAAAACGTTATTCAAGATCATCACCAAATAGAGAAAAATTGAAGAAACAAACAACATTTGACAATGAAAAATCCATTGAAAAAGTGGAAATTGAATTTGGTCCACCGTTACCGCGAGATATAAGCATAAATCTTGATAAATGGGACCATGATGGATTTAAAGAACTTTATCCACATGATTATGCAAAAAGAATTCAGCAAAAACGTGAAAGATCAAACAGTGAAGACAACTCAAAATCTCGTGAAAAAAAAGAAAAAAAAAAGAAAAAAAAGCGAAAATAATATGACGCTGATTATTATTGTTTTGTTATTCTAATCTAGTCAGATTATTTCTTTTCTTGTACATATGACAACAAAAAATATTGAAATAAATATTTGATATTCGTCGAAAAATAGACAAATTTTACGAATTTTATAAAAAAATTTTTTATTTTTAATGGATTATTTTAGAGCATCCTTCGTCTCTATCATAAAATAGAAGCAGTATCTCAAAATAATTGTAAAGTGTTTATTATGGATCCAATTTTTACAAAAAAACAAGAACAACAGTCATTTTTAGTTATTTTACAGTAATACCGAAGGATAGTAGCCCACTCTATGAACTATGATTTATGCATGAATATATAATCACAAATTACTGATTTATTTATTATCTGATTCTTGTCATTGTGTTTTAAGAAAATATACACATATTTTTGGTTCTAATACATAACAAACAAAATAAAATATTTAAAATTTTCTAAAACATTTTTATAAAAAACAAAAACTACTACATCATAGTGTTAGTATTTATTTACAGGACAGCAAGTGGCTCCTCATTGTTTTATCAATAAACGTGGTACATGATTTAAAAAAAAATGGCTCATTATTATTACTAATTCAAATTTAGTAGTAACAACATTATAACTCTAAATAAATTTGAAAATTGCCGTATAACATAACTAAAATATCACTATTAAAACAGTTTAGCGTTAATAAAAAAAAAAACGTACTGAACGTAAGTTGTGAGTTTGTGAATAATATTCTACTTGGTATTATTTCCATATAGTTATCATATCACCATGTAATTGTATAATTTGATTATCCGTTGATGATGATAATTTTGAGTATAAATATTGAATTAAATCTTCCCAATCATAAATAAATTCAAAATAGTATAAATTTTTCATACGTGTTAATATTGTCGAATGAATTAATTCAAAATATAAACATTTTTGTGTATGATAGTCTTTTCTATAAAATGACATTTGTAATGATAAAGTATTTAACATTGAAAAATAGGTTAAAATTTCATTTAAATTTGTATATTCACATTTGATTATCTTCAAATGATAAATATGATTAAAATTATTGAATATATATTTGGAATTAGTCAAATATTTTTGTAAACATGTATAGTTAATTTTTAACGTTGTTAAATAGGGTAAAATGAATAAAAATTGTTGAAAATATTTAACATTTATGTAGTAAGCTAATGATAAAACATTATCTACTGTATATTTAATAGTCTCTTTTTCTGATAAATTAATAATATTTTGTAATTTAATTGATGTTAAATTGGGAAATTGATGTAAACATTTGACTAATGATGAATGAGAAAAACGTTGTCTATTTGATAATTCTAATATTTTAACAGAAGAATAATGTACTGTTTTTATTTGGTCATTTATTAATGGATCTAAAATTAATGATAATGTGTGATTAAATCGTTTTGTATACAAAATATATTCATTTTTATCTAGCCAACAATGAATATTATATCGTTCCAATATTTTTAATGATAATAACAAATGATTTTCAACAAGTGTAAAATACGTAATGGTCATTAATAAAGATAATTCATTTAAATTTAATAATGGTGATAATGTATCATGGAGTCGAATACCATCAATACCATTTTTTTCATATGTTAAATATGTTAATGATAGTTTTTGAACTGAGAGTAAATTTCGAAGAATTTTATCCAATAATGTATAATCTAATATATGTCGTGCATCTAAAATGACCATAAAAAAAAACAAAAAACCATGTTAAAGCAGCAACTTGATTAATACTGACAAGATATAACATTTTCAATAATTAAGTTCCTATATTTATAGAGAATCGCCTCTTTTTACTTACCAGTTTTTCTAGTGGCTGAATGCTGACCATTCTTATAAAATCTTTTCCTAGCAGATTACTATTTCTAACCGTACATGCTTTTATTGATTTTTCCATGCCTACCTAATGTAAAATCAACTAATTTTGATAATTTAAATCTTAACTTGGAATAGTCGTATGTTTGTATACTTATATTATCATTTGAATCATGTATACGATATAATTTAACGTTAAATTGTTCAATACATGGTAGATTATCGAATAGTAATAATAAATCAATTAAAAGATTGAGTTGAATTGTTAATTGTTTTATATTTAATGTTTGTTGAACATTTTGCAGACATATTCCATATGGACAAGAACCCCATAAAGTACATTTTTCAAATGTTGTTCGACATGTTTTCTCTGTAAACAGAAATCGATTAACAATACGTGAATATGTATAGGAACGAATTAATGTTTGACCATTAAATTCCATTTTTAATTCATTTATTGAATCAAAATATTTTGATTCAAAAAATTTTTGTAATCCATTTGGATTTATAATTGACAATAATGATAATGATTTTACATTTGGTAATAAATAATGATATAATTTTGTTAATTCAATTTGATTAAATGCAATCGTCAAATTTGTAATATTTGATCCTATAGTTGGCAATAAACTGTTAAAAAAAGATTTAAATATATTTAATGATGTATTAGTTAAATCAACAGAAATATCAGATAAATAACGTTTTTCTCTTAGTAATACATTCATACGCTCGTTAACATCCAAGAATGAGTAGATTATATTCATCGTATTCAAATAGCCAAATATTTCAAATAGGCATAGATCGGGTAAATCATTAAATAGAGTTGGCATTACTAAAATTGAGAAGAAAAAATCGAATAGATGTGCAACGCTGCATATGGAATATGTTAAGAATGTTGTTTAGATGTAAAAGACTAATTCGTTCTGATGTATTAAAAAAAAGTGTTCATAGCCCATAAACTGGAAGCAAAATGACAAATTTTTGCGTTTTTTTAAGAGAAAAACGTTATTTATCTGATATTTCTGTTGATTTACCTAATACATCATTAAATATATTTAAATCTTTTTTTAACAGTTTATTTTATGTGCTCGTGACACAATGCCAAAAGTTCTAACACGATGCTTCGCAACATGGAGACAAAAAATTTCGTCTTATTTTGAACAAAAGAACTATACATCACTAAAAGAAAAACGAATATTTATTGTTATATATTATTCTTCAGATAATTCACATCACATGTCTGCTTCAAAAACTGTTAAACAAAATTTTAGAGATCATATTTTACAAATAACATATTTGAATCCTAATTTGAAACCTGTTCAAATTTCAAATTTTTTACAATCAGGCTAAAAACCACCGTCTCGAAATGGACGATTTAAAAATGAATGGTAATGGATCATTGACTTTTTTTTCATTATCATCTATGTAAGAATTTTAGAACAAATGGTCTAATAGAAGCGGAAACAAAATAAAATGATTAGTTTTTTGATAGATAATAGAGAACAGACGTATTGTTGTAGAAATATTCTGAAGTATAAGAAAATCTAATAAGTTACTAAGTAATAATGATACAACTTTTCGTTTATATAATGGGAATTTATATTCTCGATTTCATTCTGGTTCAAG
>CAJNOQ010004854.1:0-16558 GCA_905250885.1 Didymodactylos carnosus | reverse complement strand
TCGAGACTTTTCCTTACTATCCTTATTGTCCTTTTTGTCCTTATTATCCTTTTTGTCCTTCTTGTCCTTAGTATCCTTCTTGTCCTTACTATCCTTATTGTCCGTTTTGTCCTTATTATCCTTTTTGTCCTTTTTGTCCTTCTTGTCCTTACTATCCTTATTGTCCTTACTATCCTTATTATCCTTATTGTACTCTTTAATTTAATGTTCTGCAACTCTATATCCTCATCATCAGCTTCCCGCAGATGTCTACTTAAAGGAAAAGTCTCGATTTGCCGCAATTGCAACCTTAGCATAGTATGAGTGAACACCATAAACTTGAGCTAATTTAGTTTGACTCAGACCACACTTGTTATTAACACGTTGGACCAAACCAGCCAAGTTTCTTTTGTTTATTGTGCATGGGCGACCACTTTGTGCGGCATCTTCAATTGTATTATATTATTCATACCTCCTGATTATACGATAAATTATCGATTTTGTAAAAATTTGTTTTTTGAAATAGTTCTATGTGATTTTCGAGTTACCATTGGCACTATCTTGATGAAAATTTACCACTCGGTTTCTCAGTGCTTCTCTTTTTCAGTTTTTCATTCTATCTACAAATACAACGTACAACATTGTAATATACCATTTTAAAGCTCAGACTGTGCTCTTTCTAATAAAAAAAATGAAGTCTCTATGATGCACACATGCAGAGATATAAGCGGAGAGATTAGTTGCAAAACTTATGCATAACCAGTTAAGGCTTTCTTGAGAATACTTTTAGCTCTGAAATCCTATTTGGAAGGTCAGAATTACGCATCAAAACTCCATCCGATAATTATACTGGGTTTTCTTCCTTATGTAATTTAATGTCTTCTATCGAACCACGCTAGAATCAACTCTTCATATCTAAAACTGAAGTCCTAATGAAATCTGAAAAATAAAGCGAAAAAAAAACTCGAAAAACAATTAAAATTTTTCTTAATGAAAACAATAAGTTAGCAAAGTGAAAAAATCTTTAAAACATATACTTCAGAGTGTCCACTACAAGCTAGTAAAACGATGGGTTGTCGACCCCCTTTAAGGAGAGAGGGTAGTTAAATTGAAAAATATGAAATTTTAAAATTTTAACAACTATAAAATTTAATTGAAAAACCAAAAACAGAAAATTTAAAAAAAAGCTCTCGTGAGGGACTCCAGAATTCGATTCTGAACAACTTTTGTACCCAAAGTTTTGCTTCAAAATGCTTGCTTTGAGCGAAACTAGTCGTAAGGTTGAGTGAAAAATCTTCGCTAAGCCAAAAACCAGCGGTATTTTCAAGCTTTGAATTTTTTCGTCAAGCCTTCCCGGTTTGTAGAGGACACTTCGAAGTGTATGTTCAGAAGTATTTCGGGTTACTGAAATTATTTGGCTGAGAAAAAAATTAATTACTTAAAACAATATTGTTAAATTCTCGACTTACCAGACTTACCGAGCGACCAAAACCGAATTCTAAAATTCTTAAGTTAGTCCATATTGTAGCCCGTGAAATTCTCTGTCAGATAAGGTATTGCTTGAATCTTTTTGTTGCGTTGCTGTTTTACAAATAAGACTTGATGCTAGTAGAGTAGAGTAAATTAATGTTAATTAGTGCTAATTAGCCACTACCAGGAGAAAAAGAACAAAAATTCTTGCATATTTTCCCTTAATAAATATTCTCCACACATTTCTCTATCCATCTAGGCAAGAATCAAGCTTTTATGATGAATGGAGGATGAACAGGAATTCTTTTAATAATAATCTCTTGTTCAAAATTTAACAAAATGTTTTAAGTAATTAATTTTTTTCTCAGCCAAATAATGTCAGTAAAACGAAAAAACTTCCGGACATGTACTTCAAAGTGTCCTCTACAAACTGGGAACGTTAGAAAAAAATTTAAATGGGGGCCTCCCCTTAAAGAGAAACACTAGGATACAAATGGCATACAGCATAACCCGATGATTAGAATGCAGAGGGAAATGATTATATCATTTTTCTTCAAGCATCAGTTTAATGTCAGAAACCAAGACGGAAGTATACCGATTTTTGGCCATGACAAATCATAAAGCTGTACAAGGGATCTGTAAGTTTTGTTATAGAGTAATTGGAAGTAAGTGCAGAGTTTTAGAAAATTACGATTTGGCTAAATAAACGATAGAGTTAGACGATTACCTACCGCTTGGCATCTCTTTCACGAAAATCATCGACAGCAAGCAACACATTTGCTAATTAAACGTACAGCAAAAATCGTCGCGCTTTTATTGAAACTATAAATACTGAGAATAGAACGTGAAGACACAAAAGAACGACATTGCCGATCGATATTGACACTCTCCAAACCTTAGAGAAATATTAAAGATTTATGTAATGTAGATCAAACCTGGAAGGATGCTTTAGAAGAACAAAAACACTTAATATTCCCACTGCCTCAATAAATTATTGAAAATATCCAATTACTTCATGAATGTAAAATTCAGCCTGAGTGGATAATGAGGAAAAGACAGTTCTAAAACACTTTCATGCAGATATAAGTAGTGGTGATGAAGAGGGAAAACAAGATCTTTACTAATTATTCAAGGATCCTAAATCAAATGATACCGAATGACACAAACGCAGCGGGGCAATATGTTGAAAATATAATTCTTGTTATAATAAGCACAAATCAGGTGGCACACCTGTCTAGTAAGTAACTGTGATATAATGTAAAATGTATTTTATTTCAAACATGACTCTTTCTAGATAGAAATGAATCAATATGCTCGTGCATTGAGTCAGACAAATAGCTCCTGAACGAAAATATTATTAGAAAAGATAAATCATACTTTGCACCAGCAACATCTGATAATCAGAAGCTGAATAGAAAGTAGTAACAAACTTTGATAGAAGAAAAGGAGAATGCTTCGAGAGGCAATGTTGCGACAGAAATATCCACCAGAAATAGAGACGATGATCAATTGCATTTTATAGTATTTGAAATTTCTTTAAATCGAATCGATCCACGAAATATTTCAGTCATGGTATCATTCTGAGTCGATCGAAGGAAGACACAAGCTATATTCTTCTTCCAGCCGCAGTTTAATTCATGTGAGCTAATTTCTTTCAGTAAGGGTCAGTGAATCGCAGATGGACGCTACTTATTCTTACATGACAGTGAGGACCGATATCCCGATCGAGCTATATGTCCTAATCGAGATATAGTTTCCTTGCAGTAGAGCTGTAGCTTAAAACCGTTCAGAACTAGTTAATATGGCACTTATAGTGCAAAGATGATGCAGTACATATCATATCAGTCCGCCAAAACTTGAATGATGGAAACGCTTCGGCATTTTTAAAACTTTAAACTTTTGAACGCAATTTTACGCTCTTTTGTGTGTTATAGTCAAAACTTTCCGCTAACATTATCATTTTTTCGCTAACGGTTAACGCGGAATATTAGTCACTATTATAGAGATGACCGACGTTGACCAACTGGTTTCCTGGGAAACTACCGAGTATTTCGGATCTTAAAGTACCCGGTTACATTTTTTTAAGAATATCTTATATATCAGTTTGTAGCTCGTGAAATTCTCTATCGAACGGTGTATAGCAGTTGATATTTACTCTGGGTGAAACAGGTTGAATAAGTTAAATACTTGGAGTAAACGTCTATTAACGCGAGAAGAGTTTTTTTTGCTAAAAGGTTTCCAGTGGCACTGAGAAGGAATTTTAAGCTTTAAAAATATGTTAGCGTTGGTCGTGGACAAAAACTACATCAGACCCGTGAATATGAGATTGATCTGAGGAGGGGACCGATTTTACCTCTTATCGCCCTCCGTCATTTTATTCAAAAAAATCGAATTTATATCCCGATTAGGCTGCATGGTTTTCCTCTATATCCCGATCAGGATATAGAGCATGTCACTCTACTGTATGATGTTTGGTAAAAGTGTGACTTCAAGAAAAATCTATCTACTGTCTTTCCTTTAATTCTCGTACAAAAAAACAAAAATTGTCATGATGTTCAGCGTGATCGATTACATATGTTCAAATATGTTTTGAGATTGAAAAATGAGCAGGAGGATCAATACGTAACTCTTTGCAAAATAACTATATCTCCAAAGCCGTACTAGCTAGCGAACTGTGTAGATAGATAGGAGACACTTTAGATTATATGTTTATTAAAAAAGAATAAAACTGGCAATGAAATTTTTTGAATAGGTGAGAGGTCAAAGTAATGTAACGAAATAAATGGTACCTATCAGTTGTAAATGTTTTTTTAGTCGCCCTTTCCGTTCTTGACAAACATAGACTATTCTACTGTTCTATTACTTCGTCATTTGTGACACAGTAAAAATAAGTTGGTAATTATAAGCTGGTACCAAACTCAAACTAAAAGATGTATTTTCTTGAATCATTTTGACTAATAAATCATATTATCAAAGAATCTATGTGGTTTTTATGAAACCGAAGAATGAATAAAAGTGTTAAGGATTCATATTAAAAACTGCCTGTCGAAGTTCACTTCTGTAGAATTTTAGCTGAAGCGTCATAATTAACAACTTTCGCATCTTAAATATTTACCACTAAAATAAATTATATATTGATCAGAATTAGAATATTAATAAATGTTTTTGCAGCTTTGGAGGGTGTAGGATAATTATTCAGAATAAATTTCCTATTCTACTTAATAGTTCAAATATTTGTATCAGTTTTATGCTAAGTGAATCGTCTCTTTTGTATCAGACTATAATCAATATGTACAGTACTGTGACTTTTAAATATTTTTCAGGTTCTTTCGTCATATTACTTTTCGAATTTGTGACCAATAGATCTCATCTATACAAAATGAGCTTCAAAGCAATTGTATTTTATGCTTACTTCGCATTTGGTATGTATAACTAGAGAATGTTACATACTATAACTGTGTTCCATTAATGTTCAGGGTAAAGATAAACGTGGAAAAAAATTTGCTATCAACAGGGTGCCTGTACGTCACTTATTAAGAGATAATCATTAGAATTTGGACACCATTGTGTCTGATATAAATACTTGTTTCTTGGATTTAACTTTGTGACTTCAAACATATAATGTACGTGATACCAAAAGCAAAAATTGCTCTCTACTGCTCCTAGAGAACTTTTTAGATACATGAACAAAATTTGATCTAATATGCGGCAATTATAAAAAAAAATGTTAAAAAATAGGTTTCTTAATTGCATAATGAATAAAAAAGAAAGAGATGATATATCTCATAGAGCAATCAAAACCCTCCCTAGATTAGGTCACTCTATATTAGAAGGCTAGTTCGAAGAGAAATTTTTACAAATCCGCTTATACGGAGGAGGGATAGCACGATTTTCTTGCAAGAAATGTTCGAGATTTGAAATCATCCAAGCAAAAAGATTTTTTGGGATCTAGCTTGAACCTAGATTTTTGGAACAATTAGCTAACTCCATCCGGGTAAAAGTTAAATTGGAGCTCCAAAAATTTAGCTTCAAGCTAGATCCCAAAAAATCTTTTTGCTTGGGCATAATACGCATAGCCGTGTTTCCTTTCTGTTCTAGGATGAGGTTTATATTCTTTTCTTCTTCATTTATAGTTGTGTGTCCCGCAATAATAGATGGTTTGGAATGCTATGAGTGTGTTGCATGCAACGATCCGTTTAATGCTACCGGTGTTTCCATCCGAGCGGCGAAAATAGACTCATCTGAATCATGTGCGGTAAGATTCTTCGTACACCGAATTTATTGACAGAGATTTATGCCTGATAGTTTTGTTATAGAAAATGGTGCTGGGAGATGAAGTAACACGTACTGTCACGTCGAATTGTAGAACTATTAATATTTTAAATTTTGGTGTTTGGTGTTGCAATGATCGAAATTTATGCAATGCAGCAGTTGTATTTAGTTATCAAGTTGAACTGACCATCATCAGCCTCATTTCTGTGTTCTGTTTTTGTTCTCGATATCATAATAGATACTGATTAATTTTATTGAATAGATAACAAACTTGTGTACATGAAATGCAATATACATGACTGATAAAATGCTTTTTCTTGGCAAAGCGCGTAGTGTTAATGATAAGTGATTCGCATACTAAGATATACAGTAGAGAACACCTAGAAATTGTTCTATAAGATATACAGTACTTCGGCAAACTTGTTACAGTATATGTCTAAAAGTAACGTACAGAGGAAAATCAAGTGTACTTTTGTTTCTAACCAAGATAATAAGCGTTAATTTCGATGAATCCGTTTCTTGCCCAATAGGTATTAGTAATCAAAAATTGTTCGTATCGCTCTATCGTTCTGTATACTGTTCCTCTATAGTCCTTTAATTACAACGTAATTGTGCAAATTGTTTTCTCATTTAAAACTCTTTACAGATGTATGAGCAATGAGAGAAAGGAAAATTTAATAACCCATTAATATGTTTATCATAGATGTAAAAAAACGAAGATGTTTTCAGACACAATAACCCAGTTATTTTTTTCAGTAGAAAATTAGAGCACCTTTCTTAACGACACTGCTTGTTGAAAATAAAAAAAGAAAGCTAAAAAATAACGGTATGGTGACTTTTTATGGTGCAGAAAAAGAATGACATTAGTTAGTATCGTAGGGTTCGGCAAATCGAACAGCTATCTGTGTTAATTTCACTCCACTCCAAGAAGTTTTACACGTGCTCATGAATAACTGTGCCGGTTTGCTTGTCAGTTATACTGCGAAATTATTGCCAGAGAGAATCACCAATAGACAGTACAGTTCAACAAAAGACAACAGATATAATTTTGACAGGCAGCTTTAACATTCTAAGATTATGACCAAATCAATGGGAGATAAGTCGGAGAAACATGTCATGCTATCATATCAATGGAAACATAAAAAAATCGTTTCTTTAATGTACCAGCATTTCAAAGAAAAAGGCATTAGTGTACGGATGGATGGATACACAAGGTGGCAGGAAAAATGTTTGAGTGACAGATACACAAATGGTAAATTGGTATTCTAGTCAATAGTCAATTTTAAACTATTGTTTCTGGTATGACGGGAAGAGTCGAAAACACATTCTGTATTGTATATTTGTATCACAAGTACAGTGGGCATCCAAATGCACACTTAGAAAAAAATGAAAGTGAGGTTTTGGTTTTTGTATTGTCGGATTATCTACATGGGTATGGTAGCTATCTTTCCCAGCGGAAAACCTCACGCCAAACAATTTGGACGAAAATCCATCGAAACGGGGAACACTTTTCCCAGACTCACCTATTTTAAGAAAAACGACACGAACAACGGCTGTTTGATGTTTGGACTATTTGAGAACCATAAAATTACCCGCATTGAATTCAGCGTAGCTGTGAGAAAATTATTTGCTATGCTAAGATTGTTTCCGAAAAAGAGGTAGCCAGTGCAATGAGTGCGCTAGAAAACGCTAATGTGCAAATATGCTCAAACTTTGCACAAATGTTCTCCAATATGTATTACATCTATAAACTTAGCACAACATAGCGTAAATGTTTCTGGATCCTTCAGTGGGTTAAAAACCGCCTGTATGCTAGGTAAAATCAACGTTTTCTCATTAGGGAAGCATCTAAAATTAGAATCAATGTGATATTTGGAATCAGTACCTCAAACTACATAAAGCAATGTCATTTTTGGGCAAAAAGTTAAATCAAAAAATTTCCCCCTTAGATCTAAAATCGAAAAATACACATTCCCCCTTAAAAAAGTTCTGATTTTGCCCTTCGATACGGCATGTCTGAAAACGTAGAAAAAATTAATTTTTTATGTTTCCGAACACCGTTCAACTCATGTCTGCCTGTCATGCAGAAATTGCCCACTGTTACTAATATGACCATGTATCATAGTGCCGAACTGGAAAGGAACCCAATGGCTCGGTCTATGTATTAGCGATATTCTTTATCTTCGGTTGGAAGATAACAGAAGAAAATCTACAATCAAGATGCCGTGATTTGATCACAAAAATGAAACACATTGGAGGTGATGAAAGAATGACAGTGATACAACGGGGGCAAAATTTGCGTATAAGTTTCTCAAAATTATCTAAGTTATTTTTTTAACAAAGTTATTTGTTTCTGTAGATTTAAACACTATGAAACTGGGATAATCTCATAATCAAATCCATAAGCAGGAAATCAATGACAATAGCACCGATGCAATGACAAGTGTTGACTTCGGTGCAAAAAATTCCATCAACCAAGTGTCAAGGACCAGAAATCTACCAACCAGCCGAAGTAGCAGTTAAACAGTATGCTTGCGAAAGTGTTTCTGCTATTCGACTGTTGAATGATCGCAGCAATAAAGTTGAATGCGATTAAGATTGTTACGATCGTGATCACCCATTCATTAATTATTTTTTCATACCAAAATAATGTTCCAAACTAGCAATAAAGAACCAGTAATGATCATCTATTCGTATACGCTCTATTTAATGTTTCATTATTGCTATTCTGAAACATTATTTTGGTATGTTTTATTTTTCTATACAATAAAAGAAACGCTCATTCATAGATGATTTGTATCAAATTTAGTTCTGAAAAATTAATTTATTGCGAAATTTCTGAATGTTTCTAACGAGACAAGATACCGAAACAAAAAAAAGTTTTAATTAAAATCCAGATAACATATGGTGCAAAAGTAATGGCAATAATGTCAAACTCAGTTAGACTGTATTGCCGACTGCTAAACCAATCAAACTTTTTTTGTTGGAAAGAGTAAAGTCTGATCTACAAGTTTTGTACCAGACATATTTTTCCAGAACGAGGGAACTACTCCAACTGATCCAGCGCTTTCGACTCCATATTTTGGTCCTAGGTAGACCTTGTTAAGACTAAGAAAACTCTAAAAGCGTTCGTGCCCATGGCTTTCGAAGATCCGGTTTTCTGCAAAACCAGTTTTTCAGAAACTATAAAAAAATGACAAAAATGTCTCTTAGTGAGGCCTGATTACAGCACACACATTTCTGATTAAAATGAGACGTCCTCCAGCTCTATACGACCTTTATTTACAAAGTTATAGAATTTACAAATAGAGCCCTAAATGTTCATTGTCAGCTCAAAGCTACAGAAACAAGAAGAAATTAATTTAGAGCTTTTCTTGTAAATTCTATAACTTTGCAAACAAAGGTTGTGTACAGCTGGAGGACGTCTCATTTTAATCAGAAATGTGTGCGCTACAATCAGACCTCATTAAAAAACATTTTGTTATATTTCAGAGTCTCTCAAAAACTGGATCTTCAAGAACCATGAGTACGAACGCTTTTAGAATTTTCTTAGTCTCAACAAGGCCTACCTAGGACCACAATACGTAGTCGAAAGCACTGGGTCAGTTTGGGTAGTTCGCTCGTGTGAAGAAGGAAAAGTCAAAAACCAAACACCTCTGAAAAAGTCCTTGCAACTTCGCTATGGAACAACATCATTTTCTATTTTCTATTAGTTTTTTTCATCAGAAGAGAAATGAGAAAACACGTTAAATGATGATTTGTGTAGCATAAAGAGTGCTCTATCCAATGGTATATTGGAAGTTAAATTTACTCTTGACTTTTGTACCAAAATACAGCTTTTTATGAAAGAGACTAAATAAGTTGGTCGTTCTTAATACCTGGCCGTTTTGCAACGATAAAAGATCTTTCTTGAATTATTTTCTTCTGAAAAATTTCTACGATCGAACATATTTCTAACAAAATAAAGCAGAAAGAATTGAGTTCATGCATGATTTCTGAAGATGATGGCTGATTTTCTTGCAAAGTGATAGTTTTGTAAAAGACTCGATTTTACAAAAAAATTCATGTTTGAAACGTTTTTGATTAAAGAGTCAAGAACGGATCTAAAAATCGAAAAATTATGTCTGATACAAAACTTGTAGATCAGACTTTACTCTTTCCAACAAAAAAAGTTTGATTGGTTTAGAAGTCGGCGGTCCAACAGAGTTTGATATTATTGCCATTACTTTTGCACCATATGTTAGTCCAAGTCGGTGTATTCTATTAATGATATCATTGATTATAACTCATTTTAACTGAATCAAACGTGTTATTTATTTTAAAATAATTGTTTTCGTCAGTCATGTATAGAAACGAAAAAAGTTACTAGTACATACTTTTCGTGAGACACGCTTCGTTAATTTATTCACTTACACAGCACAGTCTATTCATGCTTCTGTTCTATGATTGTATTGTGCATCCAACAGAGAAAGCAAAGGACAGGTTAGATTGCAGTATAAAATCAAAATATTTTGTTATACAAACCATGTGTTTGCATATGAGTGTGGATTGAAAATTCGAGATTCCAAAATTTATAACATATTTCATATGAGAAGATAGTTGTTCAAACTCGTTTAATTTAGCAAGGAAGATTTTGAGTGAGGGAAATTTTATTGGACGATCAAAAAACTTTTATTAGGAGAGGTGCAGCTGCACTTGCTCGCTCGCGTTGCTGGCTTGTTTTGAGTTTTGCTTTGACTTGACCGTGATTCTGTGAGTAGATAGTACGGCTACTTCAACTGTTACATCGGCTCGACTTTTCGGACAAATTTCTGTCTCGAATTTCGCCCTGTAAGCCGTCGCGATCGAGCGTTACAGAGGGTCTCCCTCGTATGTTGTACAGCATATAAAAGCTAGCTAGAATCATTTCTTTAAAAATATTTTCTTTTTGATATTCTGAATAAGTGAATTGTCTTTGATTCAGCGCAGTCCAAAACTGATGCTACTCTTACCTGTCGTCAATGGATTATTTTCGTCTTAAAAACTAAGTTCTAAGAGGTATCAACTTGTTTTGCTTTTTTCTCGAAAAGTAGATCTCGGCACGTCTGAGATTTCTTGGCATTTTCAGCACTAAAATTCTTGGACTGATCTTAAAATATAGTGAAGTACAACCTAACAGAACCACATTTTTGATTTCTGCTTCATTTTCTAGGAAAATAAAGAATTTATCAAAACTTCATAAAAACTCAGAAAGAAAACAGTAATTGCTCGTAAACTCTTTATTTCCGTAGTAAAAGAGTCAGAAATAAAAAATTTGGTTTCATTCAATCATTTTACAAAGTTTAAAATCGATACTCTCCTATACAACTCGATGAGCTCTATTCAATGATGTCAAAAAATTTTAAAAAATCTCCATTTTTGAATTTTGACACCTTAATAAAATACTGTACATAACTATAAGAGTTATGCTTAAGCATATACATGTCATGGAAGATTACACGGCGCATTCATTGAAACTGTTGGCGATTACGAGAATCATTCAGAAAATCCACGTTTTACACTAATTTAACAATACTATACTCATGACAAATCACAACAAACTCAAACTAAACTCCTTCTGTTTTGTCACAAGCTCTAGATAAAGTGCGCGTTCAGCTGTCTAGTAACGAAACTTTGAATCAAAGTGTGGTGAAAGAAGACTTCGCTGTGTCGGCATCGATAAACATCTACTTTCCGATACTGGGAAATATTTATAATTATAATTAGTTTAATTTTTACAATTTTTGAGGCTTGACCCAAACAGGGCACATAAATTGTGTTGAACTTTCTTCTATTCACACATATGGTCATAACCAACCGTGAATCACTATATTCCAATATCGGCGATGAGTACCAACCAGTATCGTGATTATATTAAACATGATTACATTAGTCGGACCTGTAACGGTTCAACATGATAAGAATGTTTCGTATTCATATTTGAAATATAGTGCGCATATAAAAATTTATATATATCGAACCAATAACAATATCAGAGGGTGATACAAAAAGTTGAATGATGCTTTTCAACTTAGCTCAATTTTTATGAAATAATTTCTTCGTTTTTTTTCACAGGCAAATTCTTTCCTTTCACTGCTTATCGCTGTATTTATGACCGTAATATCATCAGATTTATACCAAAAAATTTATTTGCGGTCAAGTGTCCCAGTGAGGAATTGTTATAAATCTATCGGATTTACTTTTTTACATGCACATAAAAGAAAGTCGTTTTCCGCGTACACACATTGTACGTTTTCATCGTCTGTCGTCTTGTTCGCAACTATTTAAAGATATAACTGGAACAGTCCTTTGTTTTCATTTTCTTTTTTTACTCATATCATAGGTGATTTGAATAAATAGAAGGATTCTCGCTTCACATTATTGTTGTTCTTGCTCTCACGATTCAATGCTTCCGAAATTCAATTCAAACAACAAGTTAATACAGATAAATCTTTACTTACTCATTTGTGTTTGCTTCACAAGTACAGTAGCACTTTATTTACCCGAGAAACAGAATCTCAAAACAATTGTCATCGAAGTAAACGGTGATTGTTCAACGATTGGAGCAACAGTTGCTCATCTTCATGGATACCGTGTCGTTAGAGAAGTGTGTTTACATTTTAAAATAGTTAGATCTATTGCTATTGGTTGTCTCTTGTTTTAATAGATATTCCCGTCTTTTTGTGAAGTGGAAATATATCCATTATTAGAACCTCATGAAAAATACAAACGTGCACTGTCAGAAACCACTGATCATGCTGCTGTTTTTCAAAAACATGAGCACGTAAGAATGAAAAGCGTGAAAATAATTTGCTTTTAAAATAACTTGCATTTTCACTTCGTTTAGATTTCTTGGGCAGTAGACCAAGTTCCAAAACGCAGGGAAAAGCGAGAATATGCTGGAAACGACCCAAAATGGTCAAACATGTGGTATCTCGTAAGCTATTGAAAGCATTTCCTCGGCTTTTTGGTTATCACTTTCATTTTCTAGAATCGTCTTCAACACTCGCCTTCGTCCCCTGATCTCAACGTTAGTGGTGCCTGGGCACTGGGTTACACTGGACGTGGTGCAGTAGTGACATTTCTGGATGATGGACTCGAATACACACATCAAGATTTACGTGCTAATTATGCAAGTTTTGACTAATCTGACTTGCAGTAGTGAGCAAATATATTTGTTTGTTGAACAGGATAGCAATGCGAGTTATGATATTAACAGTGACGATTATGATCCCATACCAAGATATGACCCAACGAACGAAAATAGGTATATATTGGCAAATAAAAGATTAGGAGGTCGCATTATGTTAGGTATGCATCATTACCAGTATACTGAGTACTGACAATGCTCTTACCGACGAATACTGACTATGGAAAAAAAAAATTTTTAATTTCAAATCTATATCGTTACAAGGTGTTGGTCGTTTTTAATTATGTTTCAATAGGTCAAAATATCACCTGTTCTTTTCAGCACACATATTAGAGTGTGCATATGATCCTGGTCGAAGTTTTTGGGTGGCAAAAAAACAAGATCTTGGGATATTATTAACCTATAAAAATGTGTCTTTGAAGCCGAAAGCAATCAAACTATTGAGACTTTTTCAGAGGGCGAAAAATCGAGCGAAAAAAACGAAGAGTGGAGTTATTTTTGACCAATTAGATTTGCCAAAGATTTTTTGGCGATATAGATTTGAAATTAGAAAATTCTTTTTCTATTGTCAGTATCAGTATTTCAGCAACATACTGATACTGAAGCATACCTATAAACTTTATATTATTTGATTACTCTAGACACGGTACCCGTTGCGCCGGAGAAGTTGCTGCTGTTGCAGATAATAATATCTGTATAGTAGGTGTCGCGTATAACTCAAAAGTTGGAGGTATATGTTTAACGACTTTTAAACTACCAAACAAAAAACTTGTTATGTTGTTTTTTAGGTATTCGCATGTTGGATGGTGATGTTACCGACAGTGTTGAAGCACGCTCATTAAGTTATAGGTCCGATCATATTGATATATATTCGGCTAGCTGGTAAACGTCCATAAAAATAGTTTTTGTATGCTAAAACTGCTTTAACCTATCTTTAGGGGACCGAATGATGACGGATTGGTTGTTGAAGGACCTGGTCGATTAACACAAATAGCATTCGAAGACGGAGCACACAAAGTGAGCAACTATCAACCGGGAATTTTATTACATAATATTCTCATCGTTTTACTTAGGGACGTGATGGAAAAGGCTCAATATTTGTATGGGCGAGTGGTAATGGTGGAAGCTATCACGATTCATGTGGTTGCGATGGTTACATCAACTCCATATACACGGTATATAGCAAATGAGGTGGTACATCAAAAGTAATTAGTTACGGGATATATTAATACATATTTAGATCGCTATCAGTGCAACAACACAACGAGGAGAAAAACCATGGTATTTGGAAGAATGTTCCGCTGTCTTCGCATCAACCTACTCGAGTGGAGCAATGAATGGTGAAGAACAAATTGTATTTATTTTAGATATTTTCCTAGATAAAATTATTTCTTTGTGTTATATTTCTAGATTTCAACAGACATTCGTCAAGGTTGTACATCAAGTCATTCGGGAACATCGGCAGCTGCTCCTTTGGCTGCTGGTCTCATTGCACTCATGCTAGAAGCAAAGTAGGTCTTTAGTTTATTCGATATGCAGGAATGATCTTTAACAATTTTGTTATCAGCCCAAACTTGACGTGGCGTGATGTAATGCATATTATTGTTCTTTCCGCTCGACCGTCTGCTATACCGTCCAATACAGACTATGTGACAAACGCTATCGGTTTTAATGGTTAGTGAGCAAGTAGAGTTTCTGTTCATAAATAATAGTATGAGGAGCAGTGTATACTTTTAGTCAGTAATAGATATGGTTTTGGTTTGATGGATGCTGGACTGATGACTTGGTATGCCGAAAAATGGATAAATGTTCCACAAATGGTATCATGTACATCAGCTCAAATTAATTCGAATATAACTAGTGGCTCACACACGAACGATTTTGAATACACTTTTCTCAACTGTCATGATGGCAACATTACACAACAAATCAATTATATCGAACAAGTCCGAGTATTTGTGAATCTATCGGCCAACATACGCGGTGACGTCGAATTATATTTGTATTCACCCTCTGGAACGAAAACACAGTTACTGCCGGTATGAATGAAGAATCAATTAAAAATGTGTTCAAACAAATTTTTCCACTTTATAGAGTAGAAAAAGAGATCGTAGTGACAAAGGTTTTCAAGACTGGCCTTTTCTTACTGTTCAACTATGGGGTGAATCGCCCCATGGATCGTGGAAAATACAAGTCGTTAACTTGGGTTTTGGTCAAGGTAAATTGCTATTCATAATTGTTAGCTGATTCTCCTACAGATAGTTTGATGTTTAAAAGATGTTTGAGTTTTCGCTCAGAAAAAGCTATAACATGCGTTCATTTTTAGTCCTGCTACAATCTTATCGTCTAGTGATTCATGGTACAAAAGACTATCCATGGTCATCATCTTCAACGGCATTCTCTTCGACGTCTCCTAAGTGACCTTCTTATACTGTGCGTTCTACTACCCATATATATTTTTCCTCTTCACCCTCATCACTGAAGGCTATGAGTGTGTGTGTTTATTCTCTTACTCCTTCTTCACATTATTGAAATATGCACTTTTTTTATAATGGTGCCGGAGTCTTTTCTGTTTTATTTTATACTCGAATAATAATGATAATTCGAAAATTTTCTAGTTCATTTTGACACAGATAATTTTTCAGTTGCCCATGTTCGAGCTAATGCGTGATTTTTCAGTTTATTGGGAAGATATCACGATGCAGTAAAACGTGTTTCTAATTTTATGGTAACAGAATAAAGCCACTTCTCTGATGCACTGTGAAACAAAAGGAGACTCAATGAAAAATTACTATTTAAATGCTATTACCAGTTTGTCTCTATATTTGTGTTTCATACTATAGTAACGCTAAGGAGCGCTATGCTATTATTTTTCTAGCATTCCGTTTCGAATACAAATTTTCACAGTGTTTCACAATGTATGTTCAGAGGCGTTTCACAGAGCATTCAAAATGATCTCCAATCATTCATTCACCCATATAAGTAGACAAAACGGAGTATAACATCTTTTAATTATCCTATACCTGATCTTCGAGAAGTAGCCCAGTGGGATCCTATTGAAGAAAAAAAATAAAAAGAAGAATGCTATGTGGGTGTTTTTTGAATAACTTTCAATAGAAAAGAGCAAAAGAGCTCGAATTTTCAACATTCAAAAGAGGGGACTTGGAGGAATATTTTCCTAATCAAAATCTTTTTTAGAAGAGTTTTCTGTTATAGGTTTTCTAAACGATCTTTGAAAAACTAGGTCGTGTGTAAAAATGCTTTTCGATTCTTTTTGATCTCCTATAAACAGGATATAGAATAGTTTAAATACTCTACATCCTGAAGCTCGTTCTGATATTCGTTGAGTAAAGAGGAAATTTTTAATATTACGTGGAAACAGGTCGAAAACTCTAATTTTCGTAAAACTCCCTTTTCCGTAGTTTTTAAACTTTTTCTAAAAATAACTACTGCCACAAGACTTAGCATGGCCCATTACCCATCGTTCACCCATCTTCAAGGCTACCAGTAGTCATTAGGTGTCAGTTCTACGACTCGTAGGGAATCCGAACGTCCGAACCACAGAAAATTAACCCTTTGGGGACGGGTGACGTTTTAAAACGTCATTAAAACGTCAAAAATCGGAATAAGTCGTGTTTTCCAAAACTTTCTTTTGAAGAAACGTCTCTC
>CAJNOQ010004853.1:0-16559 GCA_905250885.1 Didymodactylos carnosus | reverse complement strand
AACTGGAACTTCAAGCACTCATATCTCAGGCGTCGAACATGCTAGAAAATAAAACGCATATGTTTAGAAACCTCATAAAATGTGTTTTTAGAATTTATACTTAAGCATATAAAATTTGAAAAAAAAATTTTTTGCAAATTATCCTTTAATTTTTTATTATTTGATTAAAACTTTTTATTAAAATTCTTAATATGATAGCCGCATTGGTTTTAAAATTTCTATTCTTAACTTTGCCCATAAACTCGGAAAACGTTATTAAGTTTTCCAAAAACTGAGGATTTTTTACCATAATCTGAGTGTTCCAATAAAACATAGTCAAACTTGAGGAATTGAATTTCATTTTGAAAATGAAGTAACAGATGGTCCAGATTAAACTGCCGGTTTTTCATAGGCTTTTTTCTCAAGTTAGACTCGATCAGAAAGTTTGGTTCTGATGCAAAAAGATGGAGAATTTTGTGTGGATTTTATTGATATGTTCTTGTTTTAAATAAGCAAGTACCGTTTTTGTAGCATTAAAAAGTATTGGATGCCAGAAAAACATCATTTGCTCAACCACAAAATTGGAAACGTGTAAAAATCAATTTTGTCCAGCTAGATTGAGTTGAAAAATTCCTTTCTTGTATTAAGAGATGTTACATTTTTCGGTGTATCTCGTGGTGTGTTAGGTTTGATATACTCAGTTACTTTTCCTTTGAAAACTACAAAACGTCAAAAAGACGTTCACAGGTCACGTATCCTACTTTTCTTTAGCAATTTTGTCACAGCCTGGTCTTACAGAAATTATCTTTTTTATGTAAACTGATGCAGAATTTAAAGCTCTCCAAGATGCTCTTCTTTATAAAGGCTGACTGCTTTTCTAACCGAATGACAAAGTTGGAATGTTTTTATTAGCATGACAGTGCGCCAAAAATAGATAATTAGGCATGCATATTGTGTAGGTGGTTTTCAACATGGTAAAACTCAGGCCAACAAATTGGTTTTGTGTCTCAACTACAAATACGTTTCTGTACTTTTTCATAGTATGTCTGAATAGCGTATGGAAAATTGTTTAACGAATAAAAATGACATTTTTGTTTCAGTCAAGTGCTGAGCAAATGATGTGTTTTTCGCATCCAATACTTTTAATGCTACAAAAGAACGGATACATACTTATTTAAAAAAGAATATATCAATAAAATCTACACAAAATTCTCTATCTTTTAGCATCAGAACAAAACTTAGATTCAAACGATTTTCGTATTTCAAACTACACAAGAATATAGTAAAACCGTGCTCTGATGCTTATGCGTTCATTCAAAAAAAAATATAGCTCTCTTTGAGAAAATACGTTTATTTTTTCTACATTTTGGTACTTCTCACAATTTCTCAGGACATTTTGAACCTTCAGATTTCGAAAAAAAACAGTCAGTATATTTTTTGTAGGAATTTTGCCGAGGAGTATTTTAGTAAAACAATTAGCTCAATCAAGTGCAAGGAGGAGGAGAAAATTTAAAAATACTAATATTATAATTCTTTTTGGGTAACCAGTTATACGATTCTATAAATAGGTATATCGGCTGAGAAATGCAGAACAGCTTTAAAGATCAAGTTGCACTCATTTTCTTACAGCAAAACATCTTCGAAACTCATTTTGTTTTGATCGACCAAATATGCACCGAGCGAAAATAATGCTGCTAAGGCGAAGTACGTAATAGAATTTGTCAAGGCAAAAAAAAAAGCAAATATATATGCTCGTTTCAATGATGATCTAAAAACATAAAAAATAGTGATTATAAGTATGGAAAACTTTATGCAGCACTCTGTTCTATTTACCTGTATGGGATTTCCACTAAATGAGCATATTCGTTACCAAAATGCTCTTCTTTTGTTAATTGTGCCACCGTACGAATGTTTTGGATAACTTCTACAGCCACCTGTATAAGAAAAACGCAAGATATAAAAAGATAATGATAGTGTAGCTCAATACCTTTCCAGCGCTTTCTAGAGCCTTTTTGTCTTTGCTTGCAAATCCACTAACTAGTTTTGATTGTAAAAATCCACCAATAACGATGAGTGGAATAAATCCGAGAAGCATTAGTGTTAGAGCCCAACCATAAACGAAGCCAAGTATAATACCTACACCAAGACTGGAAAAATTTTGAAGCATAAGACCAATTCTAATGCCTGTTGCCCCTTGAACAGCTGATGCTTCAACGGCTAAACGTGTACACAATGCTCCGGTATTATTTTTCTGATCATCAAAATAAGCTAGATCCTGTCTTAATATAACTCGAAATACTTTAGCTCGTAAACGTTTCGTTAACTTTTCTCCACTACATGCAAATAAATAACTTTGTAAAAACATAGTTATTAGCATTAGAATACCAAATCCAATAAATAATAGGACATAAACAAGAACCTTGTGTTCTTGTACGTCTCGATCACATTCTTGAAATACCTGATCAAAGAATAAGATAAAAAATTTAACATGCGAATGGTATGAGAATGGTCTAAACATACTGCTATTAATTTACTGAGAATAACACCTAAATAAAGATGAAAATATATTTGTTGTATTTTAAAAAGATTTATAATATACCTACCATAAGCCGGTTGAATACCTCCATTACAAATACAAGCAATACATCCGAACAGAATATATAACCATTCAGGACGATTCATTTTTAACATAGCCAAAGATGGTGAAGGTTTTTTCACTTTCTGCAAAATGTAATATTGAATACTTATATCTAACCAGTGCGGCATAAATAATGATACCGCCAGTATCTCGTCAATATCTCGATGAGTTTTCATTGTAGAGACTTGAGCGTAGTCTCAAAAGGTTTTTCATTTAATTCTCTTCAAAACCCTAAATAAACGGCACGCACAACGAATAGCCGTGAATTCGTAGGCTGTCAATACTGCCATGTCCCAAACGGGAGCACTTTCCAACCAATATAACGTTTTGTTTTTATTTTTTCGCCGCACTTTCGTCGCATAAAGAAAGACTGAATATGCCACTTTGTCGCACTTGCAATGGTCTATTACTTAAGAAACAGCTGATCGTTTTTTATTTTCATGCTTTTCTGATCGCGACCTTGTCCGTTTTATTTCATATTCGGTTTTCTACGGTCTGTTAATGGAGTGGGCTCATTGAAAATTTTGTACAGTTAGGACAAAATGTATAGTTTTCTTGCTAATTTTGTTTTGCAAAGGTGCACAAAATGTTTTCTCTATCATCTCTAACCAACCCAATTGGCGTACTACTCTTATTTTGGCAACCATAGTGGGTGAGAAAAAAATGCTCCCTGGTTTCAGCTCGTTTTTTAAGAAAATCTACTACAAGACACCCACTGTGTTGTCTAAGAGAGTCATTTTGGGTGGTGTGAGAAAGAAAACATCGGAAAAATTCACATTAGACTGCGTTCGCGTCCAATTGGACAGAATTAATCTTCCGAAAATGTGCGCTGGAAAGTGCTCCCATTTGGGACATTGCAGCGTTGACAGCCTATGAATTTACGGTTACGTCTTGTGCGTGCTCTTTACTTAGAGTTTTGAAGAGAACTGAATAGAGAATTTTTTAAGATTAAGCTCAAGTGTCTACGACAAAAACTCACCGAGATATTGACGAAATACTGGCAGTATCATTATTTATGCCGTATCCATTATAAACGAATTTTTTATACCATTTCGTCATTATTATCATCTGTTTTGTCTCCACATATAGTTGCCAACATTGACGGCGTTAAACTTGCCACCGTTGAACGTCTATCTCTACGAACATTTGCTATGACAAAAAAGCAACCAATTTTTCTCAGATTAATTTCTGTCTAATCAATTAATTTTACTTTCATCAGGATATATATCTTCATCTTCGCGTTCCGCTTCTTCTTCGGCTAATTTTAAATTTTGTGCTTGAACAAGTGCATAATAATTTCCACGTTTATTCATCAGTGTATCATGATCACCTTCTTCAATAGTGGAACCTTTCTGAATCACAATAATTTTATCTGCATTACGAATGGTCGATAAACGATGTGCAATTACAATGGTAGTTCGTCCTAATTTAAAAATACAATAAATAAAAATGTAAAATATAACTTTTTAAAAACAATTAAATATACCTTTTGATGCTTTCTCTAAAGCATCTTGAACAATCTTTTCACTTTCGTTATCCAAAGCGCTTGTTGCTTCATCGAGTAATAGAATTTTTGGATTTCTTATTAATGCTCTTGCTATCGCAATTCTTTGTTTCTGACCGCCAGATAGTTGAGCACCTCTTTCTCCTACCATTGTTTCATATTGCTTAGCAAAAGAAAAAATGAAGATGATTTCTTTTATTAAAATAATATAATATATACTTACATCTGGTAATGTCATGATAAAATCGTGCGCGTTTGCGTTTTTTGCTGCATTTTCAACATCACTATCCGTTACATTGTCTTTTCCGTATTTAATATTTTCTTTAATTGTTGCAGCAAACAAAATTGGTTCTTGACTAACAACTCCAATATGTTGTCTTAGCCAACGAAGATTGTATTCACTAACAGAATGACCGTCAATTGAAACAGAACCCGAAATTGGATCATAAAATCGTTGTAATAATTGAATACAAGTACTTTTTCCACAACCGGAACTTCCGACTAGTGCAACTGTTTTCCCGCTTTTTGCATCAAACGATAAACCATTTAAGATGGGAATATCTGGTCTTGAAGGATAAATAAAATTGACTTTTGAAAATTCGATAACGCCGATTAAATCTGGAGTTTTAAGACCACTATCAGAATTACTTATGATTTTCGACGGCTAAAACAGGAGATAAGAAGGATGAAAAATAAAATAAGTTTTCTAGGAATATTTGTCTAAAGAGTCTCGCACTGGAGATGTGCAACGCGACCCGACCCGACGGTTGGATATGAGTACGAAGTTGTCGGATACGGATAGAGCAGTTACGGGTGAGGGTTCCGTTCTTTTTTATTTACCCGAAAAACGGAAGGTTTTACTGGAAAACCACAAAAGTTTTGCGAAAAAATACAAGATGTCTAGCTAAAATGCATGAAATTTTAGAAAACAGTTACTTGAGAACGTAATGATAATTTGGCATCTCCAGCCGAAAAATAAAAGTTTTTAGCGGGAAAACGAAACGGAGAAAATATTTGGGCATAAGTCGGGTACGGCTACAAAGTTCTCACGTCGGGTCGGATACGGGTACGAAAACGGTACCTGTGCGCATCTCTAGCTCACACGTTTGGCTTCTTTGTAGATAAGCCAAATTAAACTTGGGGCCAAACTAGTCCGTTTCAGATCTCCGTTTAAGTGGTCTTGTTCCATAAAGGCGACCGAAGAACTTTTGCAAGATTCCATTCGTAGATATCTCAGTTAATGTTTCTGCATAAAAATAGGCAGCTTTTCTAACAAGGAAATCTCACAAAGTGATTTATCGTTTTTCATTGGGACATAGTCTATTACAAATAATTTTTGATGCTGTTCAAAACCCTAATATTGACCTGATCCACATGCCCATTCTAAAAACGTAAACCAAAAAGCAAACGTAAAAATTTCTTAATAGCTGTCTGATTTTTGCAGGTTCATACAAAATGGAAATTAAACGAATATCGGATTAAAAAATTACTTGTGTTAAAGTATGTGTGGAGAATAAAAGTGATAAATCATTTGGCAAGATTCTCTTGTGTATATTAACATTCTATTATTCAATATTTTCACATGTTTTAAAATCAATCATACAATACCGTATCGATTAAATTCCAAACATAATAGGCTGCTCCTCTTGCTTGCGCTAGAGATTGAAGGTGTGGTGCACCTTGACCAAGACTAAATACGGCGATGAGTATTGCAAAAAATACCTAAACATATTAGTATATAACTGGATACATAAATGATTCAAAAAGTAATGTCTGTTTGAACAGTAGTTTCTAGTTTTTAAATCAACTTCGAAAGTGATGATACTTGGTTTAATGATGAACTTTTTTTAGTGTTGACAAAAAGCCCGTTGAACCTGTCATATACTTACTATTAATACAGAGCCAATTTGAAAATCTTCATCTCGAACTAATTTTGCTCCATACCAAAAACCTTCAAAATTGTTATTTTATTAGGTTTGAATATTTAGTAAATTACAGATAACTACAGACATACCTAATGCGTACGCACAGAATATGACAAACCACACAAATCCCAAGGTTAATCCATTGAAAGCTCCCTTTTTTATACCAAAATCTCTGGCTGTATTTAAATGTTGTTCATATCTAGAAGTAAAAAATAAATATTCCTGTCTCCATTTATTAAAAATCTCTAAATTTCTAACAAACCTGGCTTGTTCATGTTCAGCACCATTATAACTGAAAACAGTTCGAATTGAACTAAACACTTCTTCAGCTACCGCACCTGCTCTTCCATAGGCTTTTAATTCATTCGCAGTCATACTAGCTGTAAGCTAAAAAAATAAATATTAACCCTTACACTCCCAAGCAAACATCACATATGGGAAAAATCTAGATACATTTCGTCTATAATCGGACGATACACGACTAGTTGCCATTTAGATTATTAGTTGGAAAAGGGGCTTTTAACTAGATGCACCTGCATGTACATCCAGCAATAGTTAAATTGATCGATTATCGGGCGAAAATGTCGATAGTTGCAACTAGAAAAAACCTAGTAATCGCCCAATTGCTAGATTTCCACTGCCGTTACACAGTAGTTGCAATCGAGTAAAAATCTAGTAATTTAGATGAATCGGGCGATAATGGATTCTTTTTTACGCTTGGGCGAATAGGAGTAAATATAGACAGATTGTCAACACGCTTTACTCAATGGAGTTTGATTTGTAGCCTAACATGGTGGGAATGTTTACGATCTTTGCTTGAAGGATCACAACAGCAGAATTAAATTTTTATCATAATCAGTAAGCTTAAAAACCCAACAATACTTACTTTGGAAAATATTACTGCTGCAAAAAATAGTAGTGGTGACACAGACAAGACCACTAACGTGAGTTTCCAACCCTTTATGAAACCTGAATTTTTTAAAAGCCAAAGTTCAAAATTCAAAAGAATAGATTTAATAGTGAAAAGTGCTACATACCCAAAATGAGACCAGTCACAAATGCTGACATAAACTGACAGGCGGAGCCTATTTTGTCACCGATACCGTCATGTATTTTATTGATATCTCTATAACATAAACAGACGATTGAAAGCTTATATTGACAAAATGAGCATTTTGTTAGAAAACACGTTAAATTTCAACCTGATTAGCTTTTTTCTATTGAGTGAGAGATATTAAAAACACAGAAGAAAAAAGCTATAAACCCTAGTCAATTTTCCACGTAGTAGTCGTGAAACAACAAAAACTCTTACAGTACTTTCCCAAGAGTCCTGATGAAATCCTGGGGTATATTCCCGTTTTATTAGCGATCCCATTTCTAAACCCAGACAAGGTGCAGTACGAAACCATTTTAAGTGCATTGAAATGATTGCTCAGTGAGTGCATTCGCTTATTTCTTTATGTTTTTTCCTCATAAGTTTTTCTCGAAAAATCAAAAATTAGAGAAGTTTCAGGTATTTTTTTGGCTCAGTTTTCGCCGTCCTATACAATGAAAACACCCCTAAGCTGCTGAAAATGGTCCACTTGGTTAGACCAAAACTCCTTGAATTTATACACTTAAACGGTTTCGTACTGCATCATGTGTTCTACGAAACCTAAAAGGGTTTAGAAATGGTTGCATTTCTCTATACCCTTTTAAGTTTCATAGGGTTCCGCAAGCCCAAATCTCTCCTGACAGAACTTCTTATCCGGCCGAATCCTTCCGAAGGTTCTGTCATCCACACAGTTCGCTGAAACATTTTTTCAAAAAACCTTTTCTAGAACTTTACGAGACGCCAGTGGGATATCCATTAAGATTTCTATGACATACCAAAATGTAAACTAAAAAATGCGAAATAAGGAAAAAAGTATTGCTGAAACTAAAAACTGAAATCTATCTCGCGAGTTCCGTAGAATTTTTTCTAAGATTGCTAGGTCTAAGAATGTCAGGGTACCATTGATATTTAAAAGGATACAGCGATTTTAGCTTTAAAATCTAGCTTACAAATAATAAACTTTGAACGATGAATTGCTTCTCTTTGATGTTTCTATAAGAGACAAAATATATAAATCTATCTTTTCTTCTGCATTTTATTCATTTTTTTCTATAGTAGATTACTTTTCATTAACTCTTATATATAACACATCAAAGAACAAAAACTTTAGTTTTGATGAAAATTTCCAATGGACTTTCCGAGAACTTTCTGACTCTAAAAATGAAAGGTGCCGCTGCTGGTTTGTTCGTCCTAACGCTAATGCTATATCGCTTTTGTAAGACAATATCTTATATGTTTGATTCTATTCAATTTAACGACATATCGATAGCAATTAAAAGCAATGTATCTTTTACAACAAAATTAACGTGTTTGTCTTGAGAACCGAAGAAACACCTGTCACAACTTTTTTAACGACAGATCAGCTTTGGAAAAATTTTGTTTATTTGATGACAGAAAACATGATCTAATTATATTTGTCTGATTATATTTTCTGAATTTCTTTGCTGTGTTTCTTCGTTGCAATTGTTCGTTTCTTACATATTGTCATTGAAGAGACGAATCAGCCGTTCTATGAGCATATCGTGTGAGGGCGAAACCAATCACAACGATGAAATGTACGAACGATCACAGAACAAACTAGCAGCACCTTTCATTTTTAGAGTCACTGATAATTGTTTTGCAGTCACCAAAAATACTTTTACGTAATATCGAAGTTTAACTTCTGTCTTCGTGTTTAGAGAAGTTCAGAAAGTAGAAGAAAATCAGTCAAATCAAGTTTTGTTACATAAAATTGAGAGAAACTCTTTTCTAAGTTGATCAGTACGTTTCCAGCGAGTTCTGAGTAATCACTCATACATCCAGTTTGCATGTTGTCCACGATTAAGTTAAGAATTTAGCAACATCTGTGAGTCCTTGTCAATTGAGTATCCGCCGATTTACGTTTAAAAAAATTTTAATATATCTCAGATTTATTTACAAAAATATCAACAAACTTATTAATTAAACTAATTATTTTGTTTGTTTTGTTGGAGTGCTCTTCTCCTTCTTTTTGCAAATAAGTAAGAAAGTGTAGTCTTTCTGTCGCTCTCATATCTGTTTCTATTCATTCTTAATCCGTTTTTTCTATTTTAAATTTTGCTTAATATATGTTTTGCACATACATAACAAGAAAAGTCTATACATAAGCTCTGTAACATTCTGTCTATCCTGGATATCGTGGTCCGAAGAGAAAACTGGAAAGTCATGCAGTTAAGAAAGTTCCATTGGAAATTTTCATCAAAACTAAAGTTTTTGTTCTTTGATGTGTTATATATAAGAGTTAATGAAAAGTAGGCTACTATAGAAAAACATGAATAAAATGCAGAAGAAAAGATAGATTTATATATTTTATCTCTTACAGAAACATCAAAGAGAAGCTCTTTACATTCTATGATTGCTCCGTTTGTTTCATTTGCTTCGGTGATAATTCTCATATGAAGTGGAAATTAAAAGTCGACTTTCTTAGCGCCAGAAGAAATGAGCTCTAACTTTGCAGAAAACTTTGTTTATTCTTCTAGATAATAATAATATTTGAATAAAGTGTCGAGGTCGTTTCATTTTCAAAACGCCAGCAGATAGATGTTACTGTCTGCTGGCGTTTTGAAAATGAAACGACCTCGACACTTTATTCAAATATTATTATTATCTAGAAGAATAAACAAAGTTTTCTGCAAAGTTAGAGCTCATGCCTTCTGGCGCTAAGAAAGTCGACTTTTAATTTCCAATTGATATGTAACGTCTTTCCTTACAGAAGTAGACCTAAAAAAGTTACTTACTCTGTTAGTCTGGTATTTAATTCTCCTAAAAATTAATGGATGAAAATATTAAGAACATTTGAAATAAAAAAAGCTTCTTATATTCAGGATTTTGAATCAAAAATGTCTTTTATATTTTCTATTTGTATATAAACAGTCATAGCCATTCAAGATAAGATCATTATATATATAACGATTTATCTCATCCTTGATTAGCTCTATCCCATAAGAAAATTTAAAGTTATACCAAGTATGAAAATGTTCGCACCTATATACAAGGAAGAATTTAAACAAAATGATAAAAATTATCAAAAGCTTGATTATAAGAAGTTTTACTAAGATTTAGATTTCATTTAATTTGTATTCCATACCTGTTTTATGCATATCAAAATAAAGTATTTCCTTATTCATAATTGAACGAAAAACTGCTTCTCTTATTGCACGTGTTTGTCGCTCGGCTGAAACACACCAGAATGCTATTTGAATATAAGCAAATATGATTGCCCCACCACCGATTCCTAAATAGAAACTAGCAATCATAAATTCTAAATGGAAGAAAAAGTTGACTAACTTACCCACTAAAATTAATGCCTGTTGTCGAACTTTACCCGTAAGATCAAATGTTGGTATAGTAAAATTAGAATCAGTAAAATTGCATAATCTAAACTAGAAATATTAATTAGATTTCTCACTGATTATTATAGAATATACAATGATAGAAAGTTTACTTTACTTGTAATCTGACAAAAAATTAATTGAAGTTAATACTATTCCTGATGGACAATAAGTTAATGAAAGTGCCGTCAAATTAAGTGTACATAAATTGAATGAACGATTTGTAAATATATCAACAAGATTTCCAAAAATAAGTAATAATAAGGGTAATGCAGCTCCATGACAAATAGCAGCAAAACTCGCCAATATCATATAAAACACATCGAATTTTTTAGCAAAACGAAACTTAAAATCAAAATAAACAACAAATTATAGTAAATTAAATTTTTTAATCAAAACTTACAAGTTGTTTTAGACTAACTGATTCTGTTTCTTCTTTCTTTTTTTCATTTTCATTGTTAATTTTATTTTTTCGCGATAATCGAATTGGTTGCTTTGATTTGATTTCAGTTCTAAATATATATGATTTGCTTAGAATGATTTAAAATTTATTTCAAATAAATTTGATAACTTACGAGGGACTTAAAGACTCATTGTGATCTAACATTACAGTACCATTTTTCCCATTTTGTGTATCATGATTCATTTTCATTTATTATTTTATAGAGATAATAAGTACCGAAACTATAATACAGCCATCATTAATTAATAAAGCGTGTGCAGAGTACTAGATTATTATTTATTTAACACATGCTTAACATGTACAAACTCATGAAACAAGTGCGAAATGATTATTTAAATTAGATTTTACACGTAACGGAATAGTATGTTCAGTTCTTTTCTTCAGTTTTGTAGATAATGATTATCAGTGGGCATTTTTCTATAGAACCAGGCGGATATGTAGTTTTTAATTCAGAAAGAGACTATTTTGGCACAACAGTACTTTATCACGTTTGAAATGTTATTATAAATTTAAAAAAAACGGAACTCGAAAAAAAAACTTTTTAGACAAAAAATCCCTCAGGAGAAGGAACCTTTGTCCTAAATATTTGACGAAAAACTTTTTTCCTCTAAAATGGTTCTTAGACTTAGCAGTCGATGCAGTTTTTCGCGCGGAATCCGAATATGTATAAATTATTCTAGTAAAGTAACATATAAGAGTAGAAAAGTTCAAATTACTTCAAAATCAAAGGATTTTCAGAAAACCTGTACCTATTGGCAGAAAAAGTCATGAGATTTTATGAGTATACTATAGATACAGGACTATACTATACTAAAGAACATTTTGGTGAAAGAATAAGTAAGATTGCACGTCTGCTAACTCGCGCATTTTGATTATTCTGTACATATTGGTTTTCCTAGTGCTTTCCTTATATCATCGTGTTTTCTTTCTCGAATAATTGCATAAGGAAAAGCCACGGAAAATAAAAAATTTTACGCTATTTGATAGCGCATTTAACGCTGTATATTTGATACTATTAAAATCACAGAAAAGCTCACTTCGATTTTCGACCAAATACCCGCCTCCACTGTGCTGTAAGGAATAGTAAGGTTTTTGAATTTGTTTATCATGCGTTATTCTAGACGACCGTCGATCTGTTGGCGGAGTATTTAGGTTTCTAGCGGACAGAACACTTAGACAAAACACTTCTCCCGTTGTACAGTTTATGAAAAGAAATAAGACGAAAATATTTTCTTCGAATGGAGACCGGTGCTAACTTTAGCCGAGTGAGAAGTTGCGAGGAACGACTGTCATAATCTCTAAGGATTATTCTGCAGGCCAACTTTTGTACGTTATCTAACATAGAGAGATGAGAAATGTAAGATGTATCATATAGAAGGCAGCAGTACTCCAAAGGTGGACGTATGCAAGTTTTATACAGATGAAGACGAAGTGAATTAGGAGAATTAGGGAACCCACGGGAAATGGAACCAAACATTTTCCGACAATTTGATGCTACGTTATCAATATGACATTTCCACGATAGATCATGCATCAATCTAACGCCAAGAAGTTTAAGTAAAGAAGCACGCCGAATTATATGATCATTCATCTTTAAAGACATTGTTGGACATACGTTAGATACAGTAGAAAACATCATTCATTCACATTTTGAAACGTTTAAAGTGACAAAATTCGTTTCACATCAAGCCAGGACCTTGTCTTTGCACGCTTGTGCATTGTCTAAATCAGCTAGATACAGAAGATCATCTGCAAAGAGCGAGGATAGAGAACAGAAAACTAGACTTTCAGGTAAGTCATTAATGAAGATTAAAAATCAAACAGCAAGGACTGAAGTAGAATGAGCAGATTCGACTGTTACTATCTGTATACGCTCAGACAGATATGACTTAAACCAGTCAAATAGAGGACCATAAATACCTTTCAGAGATAGTTTTCTTAGTAGAATTTCGTGTGGTACACGGTCGAATGCTTTTTCGAAGTTGAAAGAAATGCCAACTACTTTTTGGCAAATTATTTAAACATTTATAGATTGTATCTATGATGAAAAGTAGCGCATCTTCCGTCGATACATTTGGACAAAAGCCAAATTGATTAGGAGAAAAGAAGTTCGTCAACGTTGAAAAAGAAAAAAGTTGTTTTTGAACAATTCTGGACAACAAAAACTCCTAGCTTTAAGGAAATAAAAAACATATGATGTAATTGTGATGCAAGAATGTCACCAGAACGTTTTAGAAATCTAACACTTATTTGATCAACACATACAGAATTTTGTCTTTTAGTTTTGAAATAGAAGAATAAACATGAGCACATCAAAAGAAATCTCAGAGAGAAGTATAGGAGAAGTCACCACTGGCGCGGCCAGGAATGATCCTGAAGTAATACAAAATGTAGTTTGGAAATGCTCTGATAAAAGCTGAGCTTTAGACGGATTGTCTGTAGATGAATTGTTACGCAGAGCAGCAAGAAGATCGCATTCTGTTGAACAATATTTCTTAAGAGAAGACCAGAAACGCTTACTGTTCGAAAAACTGTTCATTATAGACTGAAAGAAATTATTTTTATCTTGATGCGAAGTTTGAATAGAAAGATTACGAAATTGCTTGTAAATTTTATAAAGATGGAACAGATGGCGTTTAATTTTTGATTTTTTGAAATATAATTTCTTTTTTGCTATTTAGTAAACGCGTTTGACGAGAAAGTCATAAGAACACGATGAAATTTCTACGGTTATTTTACCCACGTATATATGTATAACTGAAAATAAGAGTGCTTTACTATTTTTGAGATATCAAATAGTTGGGTTACAAATTTTCTTCTGTCTTACTTTAAATTTATTAGATTAGTAATAGTTTCAGAGAGAAATCTCTGTTGTTATAATGAACATCATATTGACTGATGTCAGTCACAAAATATGTTCACACAAATTGAAATCTTGAATTTTTATCCATACGTTTATGCACATGCAAATAAACAAATCCTTGTTCGTTTGTAAATATTTACTAGGAATAATAATAAAATATTAAAGGTGTGCACATATTTTTGAAAATAACATGAAAAGAATGAGAAGAAATATGATCATATTCTATTTCACACTATCTATATTTGCCGCATGAAGGAGTGTGAAAAGAATGAAAAACTGAAAAATAAATCTTTGAATATTAGTTACGGCAATGAACGACTAAAAACAAAAAGGAATTTCTTGATGGATATGCATTCATGCTTCAAAGTAACTATAGTTACTTTGAAGAGTTGTAACGGATAAAGATAGACGACCAAGCAATTCCATTCCAGTACACCGGCTGTTTTAAAAAGAAGAAAGAGTTTAACCAGTGTCAGTTTGAGATATTTCTTGAATAAAATTAGTCTTTTACTATGAAAAAATGGAAAATTAAAAACCGACGTTTCTAAGAGAATTTTCAAAACGGTACCGTTCTCAATCTAAGAATTTTGGAACGATTACATTTCTGTTATTTTGTATCTCAGCTATATTGAATTTTTAAAAAACAAAACAAAATAATTTAGAAAAATTTTCAAATTGTTCTTGAGTACAAAATAATGAAATATTTACTAGGGTAAAAAATACTTAAATATAACGGGTATTGATGGTGGCCTACTTCTCTCAACTAAAAGTGCATGACTTTTATAATTTATACTTAAAGAACAAATAATCGTTGAGTGCTGGTATAAGATAAAACATGGGGAATCATGAAATTTTTCTTGCTCGTATGACTCATCACAAAGTAGCTTTATGAAGAATGTTAGAGCCTAAAATAAAAATCTACATTAACCAAAAGATTGAGACAAAATGAAGTAAAGAGTAGGATAATGCCAATTTTTTTTGAAGAAAACAAAACCAGTTTGATTTAGGGTTGATGATAAAATAATAGAAATTACAATGGAGAATAAATTTTTAAAAATTTTAAGCTTCTGTACATTTGATTAAAGAAAATTTATTGTTAAATTTTATTTTATGAGGGAACATACCTAAGTGTCCTCCTAGGATTTTGCAGAAATACATGGAGTCTGGTAGAGCTAAGTGTACTGATCATAAATATGATATGTTTAGCTGCCACTGTTAGCTCGCTACTGAGTTAGACTAGTTTTATTTTACTTTGGTCAAAAAAATGACCTATTTTCAATCGATCACAGTTTTTTGCAGATACGTTATTCACATTCGTTTTGCTAAGGAACTCTTCATCTATAGTTTGGTATATGGAATATAACAATTCGACTTATACACAGCAGGAAATTTCCAAAAGCTTTGGACGCATTTAAACGCGTCAATTAAAAAATTTATCATTACCATGCGTTTTTCTCTTAGATAACGTCAAACTTTTTAACGCTTTGAAAACGTTTGTAGTTACAACGCATCTATCTTTACGAGTTTCGCATTTAAAATCGTGATTTTTGAGGCGCTGAAACCGTCTTCCACGTGTTTTCAACGTGCCGTAGGCAGTTTTAAACGTTTCTTTCGAAAAACAAAACACGCTTAAAAGCGTTGGAACTACAAACGTTTTCAACGCGTTAAAAAAATTCGACGTTGTCTAGGGGAAAAATGTATGGTAATGATAAATTTTGCAGTTGACGTTGAAACATGTCCAAACCTTAAACACAAGCATTTGAAACAAATAAGCATTTACTGTACACACATCTTTTGCTCCTATATTTCTATACGAAAAAATAATTTTGTATTTTTAAATATGTCAATTTGCAGGAGAATTCAAAACACTTTCTTATGATACCTTACATTTGATTTTAACGTTTATTATCAGCGTTTTCCATACTGCTTCACCTTTTCAGTCTACAGGATTATTCAGAAATAGATAAAGTTAAAAACTAACTGATACTATTATACTGATAATAAACGTTAAAATCAAATGTAAGATATTATACGAAAGTGTTTTGAATTTCCTGCAAATTGATATATTCAAAAATACAAAATTATTTTTTCGTATATAGAAATATAGGAGAAAAAGATGCCTGTACAGTAAATGCTTATTTGTTTCTCGATCGAATACTATAAGTCGAATTGTTATATTCCATATACCAAATTATAGATGAAGAGTTCCTTAGCAAAACAGCATATTAAACGAATGTGAATAACGTATCTGCAAAAAACTGTGATCGATTGAAAATAGGTCATTGTTTGACCAAAGTAAAATAAAACTAGTCTAACTCAGTAGCGAGCTAACAGTGGCAGCTAAACATATCATATTTGTGATCAGTACACTTAGCTTTACTACACGTTAAAAAGAAAAGCGTCCAAAAAAGCACCCACTAGGAAACGTCCACGAGAAGTATACTAAAAAAAGCATCGACAAAAATGAGTCCACAAAAATTCGTCCAAGACATAGTATTTAAGTGCATACTGCATAGATGACTCGTTTCACTGTACTAGCTTATCTCAGAAACGACTGATTTCCTGCGATAGTGAATCGAACCAGCAGATCAGGCGCGCTTCCAAAATATAGTGCGTTCAAAACTGAGTAAAATATTATCTGGAAGTCTTTTCAAATTTTGTTTTTCCATCTAACAAAAAAAACATACGAGAAAACTAGTCCACAAAAAAAACCGTCTAGCAAAAAAGCATACCAAGATGGGACG
>CAJNOQ010004852.1:0-16562 GCA_905250885.1 Didymodactylos carnosus | reverse complement strand
TTTTAATAAATTCAATCATGAAATGACACATGAAATACGCGAAAACCGGCGCATTTTAAACGGCTTCATTTACTCTTTCAATTGACATATAGTGAGGGTCCAAACAAGCATATACGTTTTTATTTTAGAATATCCTTGCTATTCGTTTATGTGTAAAAATAAAAAAGTCCAGGCTTTTTTCGGCCCTCAATGTATGCTTCCAATTATTTTCTCCTCAGTCCTCCAAAAAATGATCCAGGTGGTCTTAGAAAAACTGTTGCCATCTGAGAACGATGATAGATGAACATCAGAGACTTGCGTAGATTTGTAGAAGATAATCCGGTGGTTCGAGCTCACCCATGGAAAAGAAAATCCAAAACTTTTTTTTGGCAGACATTCTCAACTAAAAAGGATCGATGCGACAAATCACTTTGAGATGACACATCATTTTATTTCTAAATAGATCTATGATCCGAACTATCCTCTGCGGAATGGTGAAAACCTCAACTCTCCATCTGTGGTCTATCCAGCGTCATTCCAAAAAAGCTGAACACACTAAACAAACACATCGGAAAAATTCCAAAGGGGAAACAGCAGATTTTGTGACTTTTGTAATCGGGGCTTCGTTCCGCAGGCAATCTATCTTTTTCAAATTTTGTTGTTCTCCTGGAAACTCCTTGATATTCTTCGTGGCTTCGCTGAGCCCGAAGAATTTTCCTGACTGTTTTTGAGTTTTCCCGCGCTTTTTCCGCTTAGCCCTATTTTCAGTCATTTTCACGGATTTTCGGGATTTTATCGGATTCTAATCCTCTTTTCGAACTTTTTCTTGTACTCCCGGCGATTCCTCCAGCTTCTCGAACTTTCGGAAGTCTGTATAGGATTCTCCAGGCTTCAGTAAGTCTGGGAATCCACAGCTGCTTGGAAGTCTGCTATTTCCGCCTTAAAAAATTCTCTAGAAACACTATAGTTTGTTTTTCTTAGCTATCCTACTGTTGGTAATTGAAGTTAAATATTTTTCGTGATTTGTTTTTGAGTTTAAAAATTTTTAGTTCTGAGTGCAACGCATATCTAAAGAAGGCAAGTCATTAGCGCAAAATCGACTTTTTATACGGGGAACAGAATCGGTCCAAATTTTTTTTCTGAAGAGTTTATTATGTGAATCGACGGGCAGCAAAGTGACTCTTGATTCAAATCACTTTTCGCATTTTCGAATAGTGATGCGAAAAGTGATTTGAATCAAGAGACACTTTGCTGCCCGTCGATTCACATAATAAACTCTTCAGAAAAAAAATTTGGACCGATTCTGTTCCCCGTATAAAAAGTCGGTTTTGCGCTAATGGAAGAGAATATGATTTTCAAGGCGTGTGCATTTTCTTACGTCTCGTCTCTATGTTTTAGCGTCTACCATGTATCAGGAATTCTGAAACAAAAACGCTTTCAAGATTTTTTGCTGTAATCATATTAAGGTTTCTAGTAATAGCTTCCACATCAACAAATCCAACTTCGTTGAATCTACTCACAAAAAGCGCTGAATCTGCTGTCAAATAGCGACATCTCACGCGGTATGTCTTAGTTACCTTAAAAATAGCTATATTAAATTATTTTTAAAGAAATGGATAGATCCACTGGTAATTCAGATGTACAGTTCCAGAATAAGACGCGTAACACAAAGGGGATCTGATGAAAAACCTGATTGGGCTTAAAACTCTGCTTATCAGAAGTCATTTGCTGTTCACTTACTTAACTGCGCGCGCCTGCAGTTTAGTTTTATCTATAGTTTAATTCTTATTGGATTTGTATATTTTGTTCTGTAGATTATTTTGTTAATATTTTAAGCAGCTCTTAAATTGCAAATATGTTAAAATTCGTGTCGTTATCCTCTACAAATCTACGCAAGTCTCAGATGTTGATCTATCATCGTTCTCAGATGGCAACAGCTTTTCTGAGACCATCTGGACCATTTTTGGAGGACTGAGGAGAAAATAATTGGAAGCATAGGCTATCGACTATGCTGAATCTCATTACAATGTCAGTTTTGAAATAAAACTTCCCACTAGAATCCGGCATCGGGTTTTTCGCAGGTTTGGATTGCTAGCAGTACGTTCGTGAAATCTTTTTTTTCAGGTAAAATACCACATTCGAAAGCGGAAACATTTCTCTATCAAACGTACATCTTAAACAAATTTGCTGTTTAGAAACGAATTTTAATTTCACTATTTAGTCAAACCCGAAAAAAACCCGATGCCGGACTCTACTCCCCACACCTAGTGAAAACTTATATTAGGTGAAATAATCCATTTTCATAACATGGACAAAGTTTCTACATGCATAAGTTTCACTACTGCATGAGCTTTGTATTGGTATAAAAGATTTCATACTACATTACATTTCATGTATTCGTGTGTAGGAAGTAGATTCGACATAATTCTGTTATGTATTTTAGATGTTTTCAGTTCACATTGTGACTAAATTAATCTAGAGTCAATTAGTAACACATACCAAAATTATAAGATGGAATTATTTTAATCAATAGATGTTGTGAGTATGGACATCTTTTATCTTTCTTTGAGCTTAAACAAGATGATCAGAGTTAGACTGGAAGTATGTCATAAGTGCGATTCTCGAACTGGCAATGTGTTTTTCTTTGTATTTCTGATTTGCGAATGGCTGCTCAATGACAATGTCTTTTATATATTTATTTTTAGGTTAAAATGAGTGCATCTAACATTAACATTAATGTTCGGCAAGATTCATTGTCCTTCGATGTATTGGATGAATGGCTGACCCCTTCTAAGGTAAGCCACTTGTTTTATTTGCTTTAATTTATTTTGCTCTCTCGGTATCTTTGAATAACTTTTTTGTTTTTGACTGTGTAGACTTAAAATTTTTTTAAAACGATTCGCCGTTTCATTCTCTAAAAAAAACACATTGACCATTTTTCTGTAAACTGTAAAAACAACAAGATATATTGAAAATACTGAAAGTATATGTTCCAGTGCTTCGAAGTGTTGTCTTTCTTTCCGTTTATCATCGGTTCACTTTAAACGTGTTCTCTGACACAAAAGGCAGTTTTATGAAAGTTTATATATCTGAACATGGATAATTTGACTTTTTCGCTCCGGCATAGAAAAGGACATGGAGCTATTGAACTTTCTCTGTTCGAATGTGATAAAAGAATTATTCTGCTTTACGATAAAACACCCCGACTTTAAAATGTTTGACTCTGATCGAGTTATAAATTTTTTTCTAACTGTCCCACAACTTCAGTTTGAAAACGATGATTTTTAACAAAATCAATAAAAGAAACCTCTCTTCTAACCGCTTATGATCATGAAGAGTTTTAAGTATAATCAGTTGATAAAGCTTTCAAGGGTTGCAAAAGGTGTACTGTCTCTTTTTGTTATCCCAAAATATGAAGAAAATCTATGTTTGATTAAATTGTCTAAATTAAAGCTTCACGATATTTCCTCTATGTCATTTTGTTTTTACCGTATATAGAAAATGTTCGATTTGTTTTTTGTAGAAAATAAAATTTTAAATTATAATTTGTGTAGAACTGTAAATGTCTAGTACAGAAACAACCAATTTTCACAATATATGTTTCAAAATCTTATGTACTTTAAAATAATTGCTTGAATCACATTGATAAAGAAACTTTTCACATATTGTACTGTTTTTTCAATTGTTGTAAAATTTACTGCCTGAAATAGTTAATTTTTTGTCCTCTACTTTTTTTTCACATTTAATTATCGTCATAATTGACAAAATTTTCTTTATTAGAGAAAACGTGCTTAAGTTTAAAGAAAGAAAGAAAGAAACCTGATCATTTCTATCCGACCATATTGTATAATTACTTTCTAATAAACGTATTGAAGAGGTCAAAGATGTTTAGAGTTACAAAGACTAATGACGATGATAATGGTAGTGAAAATTGTTATTTATTCATATATTGCATGTTAAGATATTCATTAGTAGCAGATGAAGAGAGAGGCAACAAAAAAAAAAAAAATGATGCATATATACACAGCGTGATGTATAATCTTGCTTTTTTCACTTCATTCGTTTTTAATGCACTTAACTTTTTTTAGTGGCAGTAGTTGTGAAAAAAAAAAGTGAATCATTTTCATTAATTATGTAATAAGAGATTCAATAACGAAATAGAAAATGATGATGATCAGACAAAAAGAGGAGAAAACTCTGACATTTCTCTATATACTTCGAGGCGGATTTAATTTCATTTATTTCAAGTAGAATATACTTCTCGTTAATCCATTACTTGCTGTTTATTCATCAAGAACAATATGTTTCTTTTCAATTTTGGATGTAGTAATATAATTAATTTGATTAGTTTAATGGCAAAGGCATGAGATCATCATTATTAGTTACAATAGAGCATAGAAAATATTGAAATACGCAAATTTGTTTCATAGGTTTGAACTTAAATTATCAGAAATCTCTTAAAAACACATTCATAAATTAGTACCAAAATTATCCGAAAAAATGTGAAATTATCATGAAAAAAATTGATACGGAAGTTCCCATCACATCATTAAAAACATTTTTTTTTCTCTAACTCTTTGTTTTCACATCAGCAGCAGATTTTTTGAAATAATTATTTACCAACTGCAGCATTTCGAGAAAAGTTACTCTTACACACCTCGTTTTTTCTTGTATGTAACATCTGTAATCATCCATATAATTCCATTCACTATTAATTATAAAATCATGAACAAAAGATTATAAACTAATATTATACGAGATAATTAAACGCCTGAATTTGACAGGAAAAAAGAGGTGAAGACTATTATATGTGGCTATTATACAATGAAATCGGATTAAAATTTTGACAGGTATATTCCTTGATAAGTAAATGTTTCAATTGAAATTTTTTTAATAAATAAAATTGCTTTTTGATAGATAGTGTCAAAAACGATCCCTGAGCTAGATGATTATCATCTCAGACTGCTTATGGCAGATTTTATGCTCTTCTTCTTTTCTTTTTTTTTCTGAGCCTCTATATTAATACGGTTGAAAAACACTGTTTCTAATCATCGTTGCATAGCAAGAGAAATAAGGAGAATATGTTCCTGTTTGTTTTGTTTCGATATAGGTGTTCATTAATTAGTAAATGAGCACGAAGAAAAGTAGAAAAAAAAAAGAAAAACGAAAGAAGACAGAAAAATGGAATGAAATGAAGAGGAAAAAAAAATAGTGAGATGAAAATAAGATAAGATCTTCAATAGATCAGTATACAAGAGAGTTTCCTGTTTTAACATTGAATATATAGAATAGAATAAAAAAAAGAAGAAGAGAGGATACAATGATGCCAGAAGAATGTAAGTTAACCATAACGCTTTTATTATTACCTTTTTTGTAAGCTAAATTTTTTGAATAATTATTTATCTTTGTTCATTAGTGAGAAAATTTTTTTTTTTACTAATATAATTTTCTATTAAACACAGTACGAACCGGTTAATGAATGAATAATTTAGCCATCATAATTTGAATATGCTATTTATTGAAAGTACAGGACATTATACTCATTAAATGTCTATCTCACGCAGATGAAAATACTGTACACCTACTGTTTATTTTTCTTATCTTTTAAAATAGAAAAGCCTAATGGAAAAAATGATGTATCTTGTCACCTTCTGATTATCATTATCCTCTATACTTTTCTTGTACTTTTTATAAGAAAAATGTTCTTAGATTATTTTAAAATGTTGTATAAATAAAATGCTTGATGTTTCTTTAGAAAATACTTGAGACAATTTTAAGAATGTTTTTTTTCTATTGCATACAAGGTTGTTGAACATTTTTAGTCAAATTATATCTTCACAGTACAATATATTATAATAAGGAAGGACAATGTATATGTAAAATTCAGTTCTACTAATGATTATATATAATAGTACAAGGATCTAGACTATTTATTATTGTTTGAATTTAAATGATCACGTTGCTAACAGAAAAGAGAGTTTCTTCTCTTGTCGAACCATCGAATCTCATCACTTCTATATTTTTGTTATTGAAAAATTATCAACATAGCATAGAATTTACTGTAAAGTTCTTCGTAGTAAACTGAAAAACCCAGAACTCAAAAAATTGTTTCAATTAGGTTAAAACAAAGTATATGCCTGAGAGAAAATGTTTATAAAATTCTTCATTAATATATCGAAAGGATGAAAAGTTGAAGTTTATACTGACAAACTATGATTTTTGATCAAGTTTTTACTCTATCATTTAGTAGACGTATAACGGTAGTTGAGCTAGTTGACACCTCTTCATATTTGATCTGAAATTCAGATGTAGTAACAATATTATAAGAGCTGATGAGCTACAATTTCAAGATAGATAATATTTTATTCAAGTTTCATGTTTTAGTCCTAAAAGTACGGTACTAACACGTGTTAGAAACAAATATTTTAAAATAAGAGTGACAATTATACGAGATTAATCAAAACTTAAACACTAACAACAAACAAATAAAAAGAAACCGAAATTATTTTCTCAAGAATCTGTATCGGAATGATGGATATTTTGAGTCGGGCACGTTTTTTTCTTTGTTTTATAACGAATTCAAACGTATCTTCAATAACTTAGATTACAGACGTATTTCTTACCTCTGTGAGACATATTCGTTTTGTTGTTCTAAATTCATGCATTATCTTTGTTATTAACTCAATAAATAGGGAAAAATTCTCAAACAGACACTAGGTCTAACTTCAAACTCGCAAATATATACAATTGTAATTAGTAGAACCTTTCGTTCTATTTGATGTTTGAACGTCAATGCAAATTAATAAAAGTAATAGAAAAAGATTAATTGATAGAATATTCTCAACTTGTTCTGGATTTCCATTTGATCATCGTTCAGTATGCCGTATGAAATGCAAATATGAGTTTTATATATGAGATTATGAAATAATCAGACATAGACATCAATGGAAAGTTTTGAGACGTATGCAAAGGTGAATAAAGTCATCGATAACGTCAGCATCGTATTACTTTTTGAAAGGAGGCTTACTGATCTTTGTTAAACTATTTTTGCCGATGGGGTAAAAAAAAAGAAGTTTTTATTATAAATTTTATTCTTTTCGCTTGAAATCATCTTTAATAATTTGTTTAATTTCATGCTTTCTTCTTTCTATTCAATAAAATAAGAAAATCTTATTTACAACACAAAAAATAGAACAAACATCTCTTGTCGAACAAACTTTTTCATACATAAACAAGACGAATAACGAAGTAACATAAAAGAAAGAAACAACAGAATAGAGAAAAATAAGATTTCAATTGCAAGATGAAATAGTGATTATGTTTGAATAATCAGTAAAAATAGCAGAAGTTGCACATTATTTGTTTGTTAAAGTACTTAACCGTATAAAAAGCCGTTCTCGAAAAAGAAACAATAGTCGAAAAATTGTTTTTTTTAAGAGGACATGAAAAAAGAACGATGTGCCTGGCGTTAATGCCACAGTTGGTGCCTAATTCTGACAATGACAGTTTGATTAATGCTACATTCTCTTCAAAATTCGTAACTGTCCATCAATTAATCATAGTGTTATATGACTCATAGATAGCGAATCTATTTTATTTGATAAAAGCAGTGGTCGTTTACTATTAGTTTAGATATTTTATAAGTAGCATATATAACTTCTCAATTATTTCCTTACAAAAATGTCTAGAGTTTTTCAAGAGAAAAAAGTTAGCTCCAATCGATTTGAAATTTTGGTGAAAAACTTCACAGATTATGCACAGAACCAAAATTAATTATTTATCTACTACTAAATTTTCAAATATTTCTATTTCAGCGATAGAGTCAACGTTAAATTCTAGTAGAAAATGTATTGCTCTACAGTATGATAGTTTGTTCGTTTTTTTATCTAAAATTATTTAATTACAGAAAATTTCATTATATTAGAACTTGATTTAGTGAATAATATGAAAAATAGAATAAAAGAAACAAATATATTTATTATTCATCTTTGTCAGTATTATATTGATCATCATATATTGTTTTATCCTTCTTAGATTGTTGATAAAATCATGAAATTTATACATATTCTGTTCAATTTCATATTTCGTATTGAACATTTAACTAATACATCTAATAATTTCATGATATGTGTTGATTCATATAATCTAGACTATTTATTATTGTTTGAATTTAAACGATTCACGTTGATAGCAGAAAAAAAGCGATGAGAATTTTCTTCTCTTGTCAAACCATCGAATCTCATCTCTTCTAAATTTTTGTTATTGAAATATTATCAAAATGGCATAGAATTTACTGTAAAGTTCTTCATAACACAAGTTTCAAAAAAATCTAACCAAGATGTATGTCAAATGTTTGACAGAAGGTAATGAAAACACTTTTGTAGATTAAAAATTACTAAGCCTAAACAGCGGTAAGGCAGTGTTTAGACTATTATCTAGAACAAATTTTGTCGACAGAAAGACAACCTCTATTTAAATACTATAATACAACTCGGTTCTGGTTGGTTTCTATGTACAAGTGTAAGGTTCCTTTTCATAGAAAAAGATTAATGTTTCTTCTTCCTTGTTTTGTTTTCGTTATTCAACTTTTATGATTACTAATTGAATTGTTTTATATTCTTATTTTAGGCACAGAAGTCATCTTCCTTATTAATGAACAATCCACATTTAAGTCAAGAGATTCATTCGGCCATAGTTACGGAACGTTTCAGTGTAAGTTACTTCTTTGTGTACATGTTGTTGCTAAGATTAATTTTCATATTTTAAAGACTTATACTTGATTAATTTTTGTTTCTTCTGGCATTCTCATCCATAAAGTTTTATTGCGTATGTGAGTGTGTGTGTGTATTAAACTATATTACTGATACTGCACATTGAGTTACCTTTTGTGAATGAAGGAAGATAGAGAGAGAGAGAGAGAGAAAGAGGAAGAGAAAGAGAGTGTGTGCATGTATGTGTTTGAACAAAAGAAGAGACTTTAAAAAATATTTTATTTGATGTTGCCTATGAAAGACGAGCCGGATGAGCTCACGGATCTATGTATGAACGAGTTTTGTTGTGTTGTATGTATTTATCTAACGAACAAATTAGACATTAATAAAAATTCATGATTGAATTTAATAAAAATATGTTTATTATTTTCAAATGAATGATTCTTTTCAATTATATATATATATATATATATATATATATCATAACATTGCTTTCCAACATGAAAGACACGTTATAAAAGAAAAATAACTGCAGTCAGTCGTGAGCTCATAATTTAGAGGCAAGATTACTTTGATTTTTGTTTCGTTGCCGGATCTTTACCTCGAACACAAATTCTAACTTTTAGAAGGTAATAGTATATTTCAAGAGTTTGTCTTTAAATCACTTATAGATAGGTACTGATCATTTAATGAAAATTTTTTTATACTCACTAACATCACAAATGTATTGTGATGTCTCTTGTCTCTTATTTGTCGTCTCTAAGTTGTCTCTTTATCACACACACAAAATGTACTAATATTTCGTCTAATGTTCATTGTTGCATAAAAATCAAATAAATATCTTTTTCTTTTATTCTAGTCTATATCATCTATTTGTAATCAATTGTTTCAATTATATCGTGATTCTAAAGCTAGATCTTTTGTATTACAATTTTTACCAACATTTTTGTCAACATATTATGATGTACTCTATGAAAAAGATGAAGAAACAAAGGTAAGAGAGAATAAAGTTGATTTTAATTTAAACAATGGAAATGGTAAATGATTTTCTTTTTTTTAAAAGCAAAAGTTGATTATATTTTTTTCGGAGATATTTTCGTTGATTGTGGTATATTTCGTTGAGATTATTTGTATAGGACAATGATATTTTTATTCACACTAATTTCTTTGACATAAAATCTTCTTCAATCCTGAATTGAATATAAAAAATTGTTGAAAAAAGAAAATTTGATATGTACTTTTTACTTAGTAAATCTCTTTTGTTTGATCCACTACATTAATGAAGTTAGTCTAAATACACACATACGCATGATGTGCTCTTCTTCATTCTAACTCTCTCTTATGCTTCTTTTGTCATACTCATCTCTATTATGTTGTTTGACATGTTCATCATTTGTTCTCTTTCTAAAACGTATCACCTTCTCACATCATATTTCAAGAATAGAGACGGAGAAGAAGAAAAAAAAAAAATGAAACTCTCAATTTCTCGTATGACAATAACATATGTATGTGTCTATAGACAAAGTGATAACACATAATTATCGATAAATCATCAGGTAATCTTAGATCATAATCAGCCATCTTATTTTATGGAAGCTCAAAGAATAGAAGAAAAAAAAAAAGAAAAAGCTCTTAGTAAAATTATAAGAGAAAAAGAAGAAAGAGAATAAGAACAGTAAGTATATGTTTTGATATTAAGGAAATTCTTATTAATTATAATAAACATGAACATTTATTAAAGATCTATGATATTATACCATGAGATTTTCATTTATATTTCATGACGTTTATATGCCTGTTATCAAAATAATAGGAATGAAAATTTTTTTTAATTGGAAATTCTAATTTTAAATAAAATGTAGGATAGAATAAAATGAGAAGAAAAGAGATTTTCTGTACTTGACATGCACAACTGTAAGAAGTGTGTTTCTGACAATAAAAATTTAATTAAATCTTATCGCATCATTAAAATAACTATTTGTCATAAAATTGATAGTGTCAAAGTTAGATTATATAAGAATTGTCTTTTTGCACCTGTCTGTCTGTATAAATAGACAAGAGATCTTTCAACTAGCTTGTGACTTGCATACTTTAAATATAAATCAATTTTTTTCGCTATTATAATAGAATAAATTGTCTCTTTATCATACATTAAACATAGAAAACCAGTGAAGAATTTTTTTTTTATTTTATAATAAAAGTTCGAATATATTATGATAAACTTTAAACTCAATATAAAAACTCGAAATAAAAATTTGTATTTTCTAAAAATCAACGCATACAATCCGTTTTAATCACAAAATGTTCTTTGAAAACGCACTATTGGTGTGTGTAAAATAAGACTAATATAAAATAACAATGAGACGACTAGAATTATTAAATACCAGATTTTAAAAGATCTGTTTAAAGACTAAAAAACATGGTATATCACAAAAATAGAGTGTAGAACTATTTTTTTTTATTCTTTCTCACTATTTATACATTTTGTTGAAATTCTAGTTGAACAAAAAAAATTTCTATGATCTTATCGAATTATTCCATTGATCCGATGATAATTTTTTTTACTACATGTACGAATTTGTTATAAGATCTTTGATATTTCTTTTTCTTCTCATCTTTTTTATATTAGAATTTTCATCTTTTCTCTTTTTCATTTCTCTCCCTGCTTTGAATAAAAATGGCACCACATATGATTAACTTTACTTCCGATCTTTTGTTTGAAGGTATTTGAGCTTGAGAAAAAAAGAAGAAAAGTAGAAAAAAAACGTATATTAGATCTAATTAAAAAAGAAGAAGAAGAAGAGAAGAAAGAAAGTAGTCGTATATTGTTCGATGATAATACGTTAAAAAGTTTAAATAGCATTGTACAGTAAACACAAGGAAATGAAAAAGAATCAAATTTGAAACACGTCAAACAAGGTTAATTTTTTTTTTTTTGCTTTAATATTAAAAAAGAGAGAAAGAGAGAAGTAGATAGGAGAAAAAAAAAACGAATGAGAGAGTAATAACAGCAATAATAATAATAATACTGTAATAAATTCAAGTCTTCAACTCATTGACTGGGATCGACACAATCTTTTCTTTTTTTCTCTTTTATTTTTACAAGAGAGATAAAGAAGAAGAAAAAAAAAAAAATAAAATAAAACAGGAAATAGAAAAAAAAAGATGAGCTTCTTTATTATTTAAAAACATAAGAAAAAAAATTATCTCCATCGTCATTTAACACAAAATTCTATTTTCATTTCTAGGATATTTGTTCAACAATCGATACATACCTCATCGGTTTATATAATCTGGTAGGTATAAACATATAACACACAACTATTAACGAATAAAGACTCTGACTAATCGGTAGTTCGTTACTGATAACAGTAGCCGTAATTAATTCTGTATCAGTAGCTCTACTACTGAATAGTTAATTGTCATTTACATTAACTTAACATTCACTTTAGTTTCTTTTTCATTTTCTTCTAATTTTTATATTAAATTAAACAATAATCAATTGTCTTAATATTTAAGGGTGTTGTTGATGATGCCGTTGACGAAAGAGTTCATGAATTTCGTACGTATTATACAGAAAAATAATTGAATATTTTTTAAGTGAATAATTCTTCTTTTTTTTTCTTTTTTTTTTTTTGCATTTTATAGGTGTACCAAATTTGGCATCACCCTCCATTTATCATGTACCAAATCCTGTAAGTATAAAAAAAAAGAAAAGAAAAAAGAAAAACGACATATTAAAATTTATTTTGATGTTTATACTCATTTTCTTATCTAAAGGATCAATATGCTCATACACCGTTGACACAAAATGCTATATCAAAACATGAAAAAATTTGTGAAATAATTCGTTTACAAACATTTATTCCATTTGATTCGGTTAATGCTACTACAAGGTAAAATAATTAATTTTAATAATTTTCAATTGATTTATATATGATTCAACTTTTTCTAGTTTAAAACTGGCTTCCCATATAGGGTTGGTTATTGCCTTCTGATAGTCTTTTTTTTTTATGGTGGTTGGAAATGGTGATGGATAGATAGCTAAGCTTTGCTCTGTTTTTTTTGCTCATACTAGTGGGAGAAGATGAGGTATAACTGAAAAAAATTGAAGTGTCAGTAGAAATATCGATAGTTTTAGGATCTGAATGAAAATATACATTAAAATTTTATTTTTATAAAATAAATTATTTTAGTTCAAGGCGTCAGTATCAAAGTTTTATTCAATCTAAAACGTTTACAAAAAATCCTTATTATTTGTGCGTAGATTTGTGTGTGTGTGTATTTTTCTAATGAATATACGGTGTGAGGTTTGAATACATGAATTTCTAATTCATGATATAACTTCAGTAAAAAAAAAAAGTGGATTTAATTCCAGAGGTTAACTAATTTTAAAATTGAAACAGCTTGAACAGCTTTTTCTGATTCACAGTGTGATTTAACAAATACATAATTAATTTTTTTTTCTTATTTTTCTCTGAATTTAACAAGATCCTCTAATTGTCATACACGTACATCTAGAATGTTAATAATTATTTGTTTGTTATACATTATTCTAACATACATACATGCACTAGTGGAAAAAAAAGAGAAGAAGTTTGTATTCATTGTGTTTTTTTACTTTAGAGAACAAATCATGTGGTTTTTACTAATACAGTATGGTATGAATATATCATTAATGGATGATTATTCTCGATATGCCTATTTGTCTATGTGTAAAAAGTATGTTTTCTACTAAAATTATTTATGTATATGTGAAATATTTTAGTATCTTGTCATTCTAGGCTAATTGGACAAGGTTTTAATTTTAATGATGATAATACTAATTCATCAACAGAAGAAGAGAGACCACAACAACAAACTCAATCAATATTACCACCAACTGGTCGACGTATACCAATTTCAAGTCGTATTATGACAGAAATACTTGGATCATTGTATTATTTTAAGTCTGTTTCAAATTTGATTTTTTATTTCAATTATTATCATTTTATCGGTATATATCTATTTTAGGGCAAATTATTCAGATAAAGACGTCGGTGAATGTATGAGATTATTAAAACATCGTGCAGATTATGAAATGTATCCAGATGTTATATTAGTAGGTTACAATTAAGATTTAAATAGTTAAATACTTTGAATATTTTTTCCTTTAAGATGACTGAATCTATGGCATGTCTACATGAGTTTGAAACACAACGTTATGAAAATAATGATACAATGGGCATTCCTCTTGAAGTTCCACCAACGGCTGATGTTGTCAAACAAAAAAGATCAGCAACCACCGCTAGATCAATGAAAATTAAACAAAAACATCATCATAGAACAACAACAGCAAACACAACAAGTGTAGGCGACATAGAACAGTCACAACAAGGTAAATAAAAAGATACTCATCTCTCTAACTTTGTTTATCTGATTGTTGTATGTGAACGTACTAAGAGTATTTTGATAAATCAAAACTTTTCTACTTAAAATCTAAGAATCTCATAACATAAGGAGTAGATTTTCTTGGACTGTAAAAACATATTTCATTTGAAAATATTGATTAAATATATTCTTTCTCCATTCTTGTAGATGCATCCACAGAAAATACGAATACAGACACCATCGAGTACCTAAATTTTGTTCCCGCTCCATCTGAAGCATCTGCAACAGACATACAACTGAGTCCATCTCCGTCAGCCCCAATAACAAATCCACTAGAAAATCAATCACCAACAACAATAAATAAAATATTTTCACCAAAAAATGAAATACAAATTGGTCGTTTTCATACAGAAAATGTTGCCATTTCTAATGATGATAATAATGATGTTATATATCCATCTTCTATTCAAACAACAACAATGTCATTACCACAAAAAACAACTCGAATAGCATCATCCATTGGACTAGCAAAAGATAATTCATCACCAAAAACAACACAAAGAATAAAACCGTCGTTATTAACATCTAGTCAACAGTATTACAATTCAATTCAACAACAACAATTCAAAGGAACATCAGCGATAATCTCTTCCAAACAAATTATACATGAGTCAGATAATGATAATGAACAAAACAATAAGATGATTGTAACAAATCATAAAAACGTTGATACAGATGAAAATGAATCGGATTCAACGACATCTCCATCATCGAGAGATGCTATTTTACCATCACCATCTCCACAACAGTTAACAGTATCTTCTCCTCGTAAACATTCGAATTTGTCAACTAGTCATGACAAAAAGCATCATCATCATGATACTACGGTGAGATTTACTACTGAAAGCAAAAAGACACATTCCGATAGTTGCGAAGAGACATATCTTTAGACAACATAGATGGTTGTTTATTTAATAAAAGATAATCAGTGTCAAAAAACCTTTAAATCTACTTAGGGAATTATTTTCATTATGAGATTGTTGCTTTTCTTTCTCCTTTAGTACTATTTAATCACTTTTTTTTCCGTATATGTGTGACGCGATTGGATTAGACTTAACCGTGTTTGTCCTCACTTCCCTTTTCCCGTGTGTGTGTGCGTTTTTCTTACGGTGCAAAGAAGATGTCTTTATTTTTTTTGTTTATTTTTATGTTTAACATCACAGGCACAAAATGAAAGTAAAAAAGTCAATTTGGGCTGTGATATGTGAGTATTTGTTTGTGTAAAATCTCTCTGTAACTTTCTTATCCATAGAAAAACAAAAAATTGAAATATTCAAGTGGAAAAAACATTTTATTGAGAAAACACGTGTGCTATTGGCTATGTTTCTTTTGAATTTATGAAGATGGGACGAGAACAACTTTCGCTGTATATACAAACGAGGTTAGACATTTCATATCATTCCTCGTGCAAGTAAACTTCAATAAAAATAAATACAATGCAACAAAATTTTCAGAAACTAATAAAAAAAAATTAAATATCGATTTTACACATTGTTGAAATTTAAAGTTCAAATCGTTGAGTATTTGACAATCACTTCTTTTTCCAATGCTAAATAAGTGAATAAATTGTAATGAAATATAAACTGAAACATGAGCTAAAAAATGTAAGAACAAAACTATACAAACTACTGCTTTTACCATGGAATTTTATAATACACACAAGCAAGAACAGCTGATGATATATTGCATACGGATTTATTAGATTCTAGATTGTCGATATCTAAAATATATCAATTGATCATGGAAATTTTTTCTAAATACTTCAAAATACATTCGTTAGCTCCAAACCTCCAAATGATTTGACCTATCGGTTTGATATTCGAAGAAGAAATGGATTGTCAATCTACTTTCCACTAGGCTATCGTCACAACTCTCTTTAGTTGCAGTCTGATATGGTAGTAACCGCCAAAATAGAATTAAAATCACTGAACAAGTGTCGAATAAGATGAAACAAATGTTTTTAAAAATAGAATGAAAAATATCAGCATTCATTATAGAGAAACATGTTATCATTAATTGTTTGCACAAGTATGTAACAAAAGTCAAATTTTTTAAAATTACTAAACTTTTTATACGAAATGTTAAAATGTTAAAACTTAATCTTTAAATACAACAGAAAGTAAAAATAATACTTCCAAAAGTTCAGAATTTTAACGAAACTTAGAATTCTATGAGCTTGGATACAAGCGAATTCATTCTCATCTCTTCGAGCTCATTAATACATGAAAAACACCTAACTCTGCTACCGGAGTGTCTGTGCGTTACCGTTTTCTCTCTTTTCGTCTATCCTATAATACTTGGAAGGAATATCGCGGAATCCTGGAAAGCGTCTTGTTTTGTAGAATGAAGTGCGTTCTTCAAAATCCACCACTAGCTCAATTCGAAATAATTGACGACTTTTCGGTTACGATCGAAATACTAAAAGCCCTAAAACCAAACGAC
>CAJNOQ010004851.1:0-16564 GCA_905250885.1 Didymodactylos carnosus | reverse complement strand
TAGCAGGTGGAAATGGTCATGGAAACAACTCAGATCAGTTGGATAGTCCAAATGCTGTTTTTGTTGATACAGAAGGAAACTTGTATGTTTCAGACGATGTTAATAAAAGGATACAAAAATTTTCTAATAAATCTACACATGCTTCTACAATTATTGGACGAGATCAGTTTAGTGTGTGCTACAGCCTGTTTGTAGATATGAGCGGAAATCTTTACTTATCAGATTATTGGAATCAAAGAGTCTTGAAATTTAATGCTGAAGATGCCACAGGGGATACTGTAGCAGGCGGAAATGGTCCGGGTAACGCTTTTAATCAATTGGACCACCCAATGGGCATTTTCATAGATTCCAATACAGGCAATATTTATGTAGCAGACATGTACAATCATCGGATTCAACTATGGTATCCGGGCGCATTTACAGGTGTCACAGTGGCAGGAGGCAACGGAATGGGATCGAATTTGAATCAACTTCATAATCCAACATCAGTAATTTTAGATGCTGAATCGAATGTGTATATCAGTGATATGGGCAACCATCGTGTAGTGAAATGGTTCAGTCATACAACAACAAATGTAATATTAGTTGCAGGTCAGAGTCATGGAAGTGGTGCCGATGAATTATCATTTCCAAGCTCATTGCAATTCGATCGAGATGGTAATTTGTATGTTGCCGATAGTAACAATCATCGCGTACAAAAATTTATGATTAATAATGGACCATCCATTGATAGTAATGGTAAGTAGCTCGGTATATATTCTCGTTAGAAATTATCATTCGACTATTTGTTGTTCAATGTGCTGACCACACGTATCATCGTGAAATATTAACTAAACATCATTTTACAATGACAGTAAGTTAACTTTGAATTTTTGTGGAGATAATCGTGTAATAGGGGACTTGCAACAAGTATTGTTTCTTAAATTCTGAAGTAACTATCTAGCGAGTTTCGATATCCTCTGGGTGCTGGGGCGTTTTTGGCATGATGTATCCACTGGGGTACTTAGCTTTTTTATGGGACCAATGGTTACTCAGATCTGGATATTCACACCTTTTTTGATACCCTCGCTCATTAGTTCTTTTATAAGTCGGTGATAATGCGGAAGTTAGGGTTTAAATTACTTGTGTAAACTCGTAATAACATTCTCTAACTATTCCTAGGAAGTGGCCAGTAGATACTGTATAGGTCAGGTTTTACGTTAAAAACTCGATCCCAGATTGGTCGATATTTTAAAAATTGTATATCTCAAAAACTAAATAACATTAGCGGATGATTGTTTCACCAAATTAAAGAGTATTTTAAATTCTACAAACGTAATAGGTTGACACTGTTTGAGCTCTCATGTAGAAAACATTTTAAGAAGTCTCAAAGTAATACAACCAAAAAGTAAGGAAATGAACTTGTATTTTGGATTTTTTGCCATCAACCGTCCAGGTTTTTGCAAAATCAATGTCATATTTAGAATCAGTAGCCAAAAGGGAATTAACTGATATATGTTTTAAGCTTTTGGGAGAACTTCGATCTTTTTCGAACCTTTCGGCTCAGATTTTGCTGAAAAATCAAAGTTCTCCCAAAAATTTAAAACAGACATACAATATTTACAGATCAATTATCACTTTGGCTCTTTCGAAATGCTGTTCATCATCGGTCGAAACATCCAGAACAAGAATTACAACGCTCATTATATATAAAAACATCTTCCAAAAATTCATGTGTGAGATGCTGTAACTTGTCATACATTTAGACACAATTTTAATGATTCATACTATATTGATATAGTCATCTGCCTTTTGCTAGAAAATATTGTGATGAAACTGATGCTTTTAACAAGACAATGATTCTGAGCACACTAGTAATATTACTAAACAATATACAGGCATTATGTCAACTAGTCAGCAAACAGTTAATTTAATTGAAAGCTCGCGGTCAGCCGTTAAACATCGTATTCAGAAAAGAAAAGAAAAAATATTGATAAATTTGAACAATTTTTGAATGAAGAATGGAATAATATTGAGATTGATATTATCTCAAATTCTACTATGTCGATGAAAAAAAGTTTTTCAGCTATTTTTCAACAGGACTTATCAGAATATCCGAGTAAGGTGTAACGAAGATTGACTTTCGTTCGATAAAGAGTGTAATGTTACACTCGCTATAGATGCTTATTATGTATTTTTTCATCTTCTTACATACACCTCATCTATTTCAACTTTTGCAAATTTTCCTACGGGCTTTCAATCTCTGAAACTACAAATAGTGGAAGAAGAGAAAATTTAGTGATCTAGATACAAAGTAAAATAGTAAATTATGAATAATGGTTGAATACTTCAGTCTACCAGTCATACGTCCAACACTCTTTTCCCACTCACTTTTACTAATTTTCTGCCCACATCATCTTTTATTAATTAACGAAAGAATATTTCCTAAATAGATATATAAATGTTTTCAAAAGTTTAAAAGATAGTATGAGATATAATGATTGCATAAACAACAAACGTCGCTTACTGCACGAGGTCTGAATTTGAATTGATAATGTCAAACGTCAGAGAAGTTAGTAATATGTTTCTTATTTTATTTCAATTGTTTAATCACAAGAGAATGAAAGTTCAACAGTTCATCGTTGAAGAATCAGAGTCATTTTGGTTAGTAAATTGTTTTTTCCACTTTGTGCTTATTGTTGAAGTGTATTGGAGTGGTATAGAATGAATTTACGTTTAATTCTTGCCATGAAGAGAATAATGGAGTGAATGATATGTACGCAGGTAGACGAACCAGATGTAGTTTGGTGTTTTAGAGGAAGGTATCTGTTATGTGATGCGTTGGAAAGTATGCTGAGGTGAAGTATATGAAATGTTGAAACGGATAAAATGTATCTTGGCGTATCTTAAACCTTTGATGGTAGTTTACACCATTAGTTTATATTCATCATACACTCTTATTCTATCTTACATGTTACATACACGTTTTTCATCTCATACCGTTGCTAATCATTCTAATTTGTCCTATATTTAGTTTGGACATATGGTGGCACTACTAATGGTACTCGACAATATTGTATATTTCCATTTATTTACCAAGGTAACTTGACGAGTAGTTGCATTAAAACTGATCAACCACCAACAACAGTAACCGATTTATCGACTGATCCTTGGTGTTCATTAACCTCTAATTTTGACCAAGACAACCAATGGGGCTATTGTGATTTAGGAGTGACACCATCGACGTTAAGTGATATTTGCTCGGGAAAATCACAACAATTGAAATGTCCATCAGGTTATGTAATTGATATTGTTACAGCTGTTTATGGAGTTAAGGATACTTTAACTACTAATTGTTCCTATGATCCCGGTGATTGTTTCCAGAATGACGATTCTACGACTATTGTAGTTTGTGCAGGGAAAAATTCGTGTCTAGTTTATTATTTTGATAAAACATTGACATTATGTCACAATCGTAAATCGACCTATTTACATTTGAATTACACATGTGTGCCAAATACTGTCCCTGATATCAGAGAATATAATATATGTTATGATCTGTTTATACAGCCAACAAACGAAGAACCAGTGAAACGTGGATATATCGTGTCACCCAATTCCTCAAATTCATCATCGAATATGAATTGCTCATTGACAATTCAACCATTGGATAAACAAGATGTTTATGTCTATTTACTTGATATGCAATTGACCATGCCGCTGCTAGGACAGATATGTGAGAAAGATAAATTTATGCTAATATACGATAATGCAACAAATGAAATATGTGGACGTTCTCACACAAAGTTTCTTTTCAAAACATGTTCAACGTTAATACTACAATTAATAATATCCAGTTATTCAAATGGTAAAGGTATAAAATTATATTTTGAATTCATCGATCGTCCATCAGGTACAATACATTCTACAGTTCCAACGGCGATATCAACAGAAAAATCACCACTATTGACAACACCATCAGCGAATCCGGATTATTATCCAAACATATCTCTAATACAAACAGGCACTTCGCAGTTAACATATGGTTCATTAATGACGTCCACGTGAATAAATGGTAAACGAGACATAGCGCGCATTCAAGTAAGCATCAAGCCAAAAAAATGACGGTCTGAATAATATGCTATGGATTCGTGGAAAAAAACGTCAACACTTAAATGCCAGTCCACACTGTAATCAAGCAGGACAGGTCACATCATGCGATCAAAAAAATATGTCCACAGTGTATAAAAATCTCATTGAAAAGAGCCAGAAGGTTAGCCACAACCCAATTTTTAAAACTTAGAAAATCCAAATGGCTGCGCTATGAACTTCTTTTTCTAAAAATTTCCAAAAAGTCTAGAATTTTTCTATTTGATTGATTTTTCTTTGTTTTCTACTAAACTTTGATGTATAGTTAGAACGAGTTAGAACGAGAGAAAAACCTAAGCAAAATATGATACTTTTCAAGAATTTTAAAAAAAGATAACAGCGAAAAGAAATCAAATTTGAAAAATTCTTCAATTTAAAACATAATTTTTTCTCCTGCTATTTTAAGCTGAAATTAAATCTGAGCAATATGTTCAAAACTGAGTTGCAATGAGTACCACTAGAGCTAGTGTGCAGTGCGATTTTATTGAAATAATTATTTTTGGTAGAAACAACGTAAAGTTAAATGAAATTATTTCGTTACGTCCCGTCAGACGTTTGAGCATCCTGAAATGTTTCTTGGACACATTCTTCAGTTGATACTATTTCTTCTTATCTGATTTGAGCGTTCAGAACTAGAAACGTTGCTCCTGATTTCTACGACCACGACAACGAGTCGCTGTTTAATAAGAACAAACTATTATCCCTTTCAAAATATAATGGACGAGAATGTTTTTGAATAACTTAGAACGAACGATGATAGAGGGAAAGATGATTTTTGCCATCTTGTAGATATTTGCTGCATCTTTTCATATATGGGGGCTTTCAAAAAGTCGATTTTCACGTAGTGCACCTCACGGGTGAACAAATAAGAGTTCACCAGCTACCAAAATCAACATGAAACTTTGCCTTAAAATACATGGTTAGATAGTTCAAAGTGTCTTCTTCGAAAGTACGCAAGTTTGAGTTCTTTCTCGAAGTTCGAAATTCTTGAAAAGTATCATACTTTGTTTAGGTTTTCCACTCGTTTCACCTAAGTATACGTCAAAGTTTAGTAGAAAACAAAGAAAACCTGCACTGTCTGAAAACTATTTGTTTGGATTGAAAATGGTATGTTGGCTGAAAGAGTAACCTTTTGTTAAAAACTCGAAACCAGAAGGCGTTTTGGAAACCTCATAATAACGTTAAGCATTCGTTTCACAGCTTTTCACTAGAAACATAGACTCGGTTAAACAGATGAACATTTTGACTGAGTTCGAAGAAGGGAAGTCGTTACACTGATTCTCGATCTTTAGGGAAAATTTGTTAGCAAAGAAAAAGCTTTTATTTTTCCTTAACTCTTAGATCAAAAAAGAAAGGTTTATCATGAGTGACATTTTAAAATAATCACATTTAATTCACAACTTCATTTCTGAATTAGAATTCATCTTTTGAAACGAAATAGTACTGTTTAAAAAACAATAGCCCAAATATTAAAGTTTATTTCAAAATCTTTTCAGTTAAATGTCCAAGGCGCGGGCGGATCCCATGCACAAACATATGTCTTCTGCTTAGGCTTCCTTTATGGATGAGCCTGAACAACCACCATCACAAGTAAAACCAATCACAACTCAACGGCATCGGACTTAACAACAATATCAACAAGCATGAGCTCACTTAGAATAAGTACATTCACATCGACCGAAAGTACCTGGATACCCACAAATTCATCTTTACTGTCTTTTCCATCAACGGACTATACAAAAACGGAAGAACAAAAACCGAAACCGACAACGCCTGAGAGCAAACCACAATCGAATCATAAATTAGCAATCATTATTTCAGTTGTTGTTTCGTTTAGTGTTGTTCTCGTGGGACTTATCGCTTTTATATTATATCGTCAAAGAGTTTCCAATGAACGTGGGTCAACACTTAGAGTGCATTCTAAAACAAATGAAAGAAACGTAGGGCAATTATTAATTAATCCGTTGTATGGAAAAAGTTACGAAACATCGAAGGCATAAACTGAATTGTAAAACGTGTATTGATAAATTATTTCTTATAATAAAAACTATTTTTAAACCACCTTGTACTTCCGAGTTACAGGGGTTGGAACTTGGGTCTAGGGCTGTAAAAGTTGCCGTTGCGTTGATTTAACGCTAACTGACAACACAGTTACCGTTAAAACTACGGTGACTGAAAAGACAGTTACCGTTGTTTTAACGCTAGCTCTCTTTTCGTTGAAATAACGGTAACTATCAGTTAGTTAACTTTGTGGTAACTATTTCTTAATTATGGCAGAAATATCCAGGCAGCGGCTTAAAATGGCTTCCAAAATCGTTAGTTTTCCACTAAAACTGTTGAAACTTTCATAAATGACATGATTTTGATTGGCACACACGTACCAGACGACCAAACTAATCGAAATTATATAACTTCAATGTTTTGTAACTGCGGTTTTTAAGGTCTTTGAAGACCTCAGCATCTACGGCCAGCTTGAGAAATCTTTTTGTTTTCATCAACGCAACTAGACTACAAAACCATGCCATTTATGAAAGTTTCAACAGTTTTAGTGGAAACTAATGATTTTGGAAGTAGTGGCGTAACCGGGAATCTGTGGGTGGTAGGGCAGTGCCCCCGGCCTTTAAAAAATTGCATCCACGATAGCTTAAATTTTTTCCACAACGGAAATACAGTTGCTCAATTCTCACTTACTTAAGAGAAACACAATACACTGTATCCACATTTTTATTAAGCGAAATTATGTGAACAAAAGAGAAAAAGAAAATGAGACAAATAAACAAATAATAGTTATTTCAACATTATTCGACAAAAATCTTAGTGGAAATAATTACTTCTTACCGGGAGAAACAAAAAATAATTATTTCCACTAGTATAACAAGTGTACACCACGTGTTTTTGTCAGTTCGCCGGGTTCAGATTTTGAATTTCCCATTTTTTTCGTTCTCTTACGTCAACGAGCCTGTTCATCTTCGTCATAACGATCTTTCCTTCCTCGTTTCTCTATTCGTTGTTTGTTTTTTATCTTGGTCATCATGTTTCAATATCGCAAAAAAAGATCTCAAATCCCTGGCATTGATCTTTCTATTTTGCCTATGAACGTATTCTCCCTGCGGGAGATGCATTTTACGAGTTATTGTAGCGAATTACGTCTAAAGATGTCAAGGAGTTATTGAAAAGAACTGAGACCGGCCCTTGTTAGAGGGACTATGAAAATTTTATTTTACGGCAGAAGTCCTTGAAAGACACATTCTTAGGAGCTATGTATGATGGAGAATCCGAAAAAGTTGGTTTAAAAAAGTTGTAACAGGTGTGGGAAATTGGTGCACTGTTTCGCAAAATTTCGATATTTTCAGGTTTCCGACCCACCTTCAGTATTTAGCGTTTTTCTCCATGAAGATCTGACTTTCTCGTACTAAAAAGGTCAAATAAAAACATGTATATCCTTTGAATTAGCGGCGCCTTATATAAACATGAGTTCGCTTGTTCTCGTTTTGTTTTCTCATTCACACCGAACCCGAGTTCTTTAGCAATCACTAGCAACCCTTTTGAACATCCTTCTTTAACGTCCGACGGATAATAACAACTGAGTCTATGATGTTTATTATTCTGGTCCGACCATTCTATGTAGTCAACAGGACAACGATATCCTTCTCCTTTTGGAAAGTCACTCAGTGAATACAGTTTCGTAGTGTGGGTGGTGGCATTGTCGACTAAAACTTCAACTTTACAGTTCTTGAACTCAATTGCAATGGATGCAGTAGCTGAATTTGGCTCGTAGTTTATTCCCGAGGTATTTGAAAGCTCCGGGTACTTTTTTAAGGGCTGCACGAAATTCAAAATCGATCAGACGGAAGAATGGTGATGACGGATGATCGACAAGAAAATCAGAAACCATAAGGGATCTTCCTCTTCCTTTGACAAAAAATGGTTCGTGGCCCTCAGCCATCCAGCGCTTGTGAGAAATCTCGTTAGAACGAAAAGTACTTTCGTCGTAACCTGCAAAGAAAAAGGAAAAACGGTCGAGTAAGAGACAAACGCCGGGAAGAGCCAGTGCGCTACGTGCACAGTAGAATAACTGGTTCGGGAACCGGTGGGTCTACCCATTTTGGAGCACTCCCTTCTGAAACTTGATAATAAAACTTTTCTCTGGACAGAAAATAATTAACTATTTGCTAACGGTGCTCAATAACGTCTGTTCTCTCGTGGCCTAAGTACTCGGGACGGCTTTTGTTCGTCGAATAGCTGATGCCCCAAGCGTTCAGATCAAGACGACAGCTCTGGACAGACCAAATATAGCCTGAACCGTCTTTTAGAAAGCCATCAATTTCGTAATATTTGTTGTCTATAAACTGAGCTAGTTCTTCGACCGTAAATGCCGCAGCTTTTCTCGTACAAGCTTGAATAGTAAATTCGCGTGCTTCCTCCTCAATGTGTGGCTACTGATCCCAAAAAGAGTCACCACGCTTACCACCTCGTGCATTAGCCGCAAATCTTTCAAAACCGTAGTTGATTAATCTGTCCGTTTGCTTGTGACATGTTGCAGCTCTGTACCCTCCAATTTCACTTAGAAAAACATCGACGTCACGACATGGAATGTTGAAATGTCTCAATGACATGTACAACAGAACACTTAAACATTTTATACTGCAGTTTTGTTCACAAAATGCCATAACTTCGTTTATATGATCCAAAAAATCCGGCCAGCATCCTCATGCATGGCCGTTGGCTAACTGCTCGGACCAATCGAAATTGTTCCCACTTCCTTCCAGGATGAGTGCAAGATGTCTTACGCGTGTTGAATATTCAGCTTTGTGGTTACAAGACCGCTCTCTTCAGAAATGTTTTCTAGAGACCCTCCAGAGATCGCATAGAGATCTGACGTGATTCTTATTAGATTCCCCATATTTTTTTATCTGTAATCTGTTAAAAATTTGATTCGGCTTGGACGAAAACAGTGGGAGTTATAAAAAAATCAATTGGCCGTTTTCCGTTGGAACGTGCCGTTTTTAAAAGAAAGCCCGCTTATTCCGAAACGAAAAACAGTTTCGGAAAAAACTCTTCGTAACATGTTCTACATTTCAGGGCGAATCTTTTGATACCAAAATAAAGTGTCTAGGTGATTACCCGTCTTAGGAGAAAGAGCCGCAAGCTTGAGAACTAGAACTGAGACCGGCCCCTATTAGAGGGACTACGAAAATTTTATTTTACGGCAGAAGTCCTTGAAAGACACATTCTTAGGAGCTATGTATGATGGAGAATCCGAAAAAGTTGGTTTAAAAAAGTTGTAACAGGTGTGGGAAATTGGTGCACTGTTTCGCAAAATTTCGATATTTTCAGGTTTCCGACCCACCTTCAGTATTTAGCGTTTTTCTCCATGAAGATCTGACTTTCTCGTACTAAAAAGGTCAAATAAAAACATGTATATCCTTTGAATTAGCGGCGCCTTATATAAACATGAGTTCGCTTGTTCTCGTTTTGTTTTCACCTTCACACCGAACCCGAGTTCGGTTGCTCCCGTACTCCCGATAGTACTCCAGGCAGTATTTCAATGCTGAAAATCTCAATTGATTATTCTAGCCTAATTTTCAGTATGCTAGTAGTCTTTCCAGTAATTATCATGGACTCGGAGTCAGCCGTTTCCCCCTTGGATTTTCCCGCAGACAGGTGCGTTGCTTATTAACTATCAATAGCCATCATCGTTGTTCTCTCGTGTTTTCGTGCTGCACCTTCAGTGGACATCTGCTCAGTAACTAATCTATAGAGGCATCCGAAGAAACCAACGAAGAGGAAGAACTTGTGTACATGATACCTCGCTCCAAACAGCCAGCGAACGATTTCTCGAATCCGAAGCTCTTGCATGGTTTATATTCAACACTTTTTCCATACGAATGCGGAGTGCCCGAAGACTCATCGCGGCAGACGAAGGCATCACTGATTCAACATATCCGTTACTTGCTAGCATTGGACGATCGGCGTTTCGAAAAGCATCATTCGTTCATGTTTGTTCTCTTCAACATGATCCAACGGTGACAAGCATGTTTTAAAGCTTCTTTAATGGCGACACGACCCTATTTTTGGGATATTGCTCCGAACCTACAGATCATCACTAGACATGAAATCGAATCAACATTGATGACCTTTATGAAAAAACCACTCTCTTCCCTCCCGAACGCTCGCATCAATATGATGTTACAGCAGATCAAGACGGTTGGCGGTCACGTCATGGGATCAGCGTATTCGCGCGCAGTTCTACTCACTCAAAATCATCACCAAGAAATATAGAGATTGAACTTGTAGATACTGAAAACTCGAATCAGGGATTCGAGAATCAGCCGCCAGCCATCATGCCGACACCCAATCCACCGTTGCCACATTACAAACGACTCTTCAGAGAGGATATCATTCAGTTAGTCAACAGTGGCAATGTCCGCAAGCACTCGGCAACGTGTTATAAATACTCGAAGATACGCGATGATCCTTCCTGCCTCTACGGTTTGTTGCGCATGCCGCAACAAATCGTAGAGCAATCATTTATCGATTTCAAATCAGGGGAGACCAAATTGAGACGGTTACATGCTACCATGAACAACTTCAATGAATATATCATCAGTGCATGCCTTTCGAATATGGACATCAAGTTTATATTCAATGGTAGTGATGCAAAGGCACTCGTCTATTACATCACAGATTATGTAACAAAGACAAACTTATCATCTCATGATACATTTTCTCTGGTTCTCAAAGCAGTGAAATCGATGGAAAACTCGTCGCTTACCGGTTCCAGTTGCATGAGTGCCGAAGAGAAGTCCCGAAGACTCGTTCTTCGTTGTTACAATACGCTCGCCTCCCAACAAGAGCTCTTCAGTATGCAGGTAGCTTCTTATCTGATGGGCTGGCCTGATCACTACACTACACATGAGTTTGTCAATATTCATCTCATCAGTGTTGAAAATTATCTACCATCGGCCTTAATCAGTGAACGTTCTAAGAAACCGATGGGTAACGAGATTCATTCTTTCCACCACGTTGGGGCGACACTTCAATATTTAGAAACACCAGGTGTATCAGACGATGACGAAGAAATCTTGAACGATACTGAAGAACAGTTTCTTGTACAACCCAGCGAATCCTCGACCAAATACGTATTTGTCAACACTCGCATAAACTATCAATATCGCTCAGCGGCGCTTGAGAATGTCCCTTTGTATGATTACGTACGTTGCTACCGCAAGAAGCCAAGACCACCAGCGGAACGAGAGTTTTTCCAAACAGAGCATCCTCAGGCATCTTCGCGCATGAATATCAAACGTATGTCACCAGTCGTTCCTGTCTTACTCGGCCCACCTATACCCGAAAAGATCGTGAAGAAACACAAGAACGCTATTCTTGTTCTATTCTCACTCTGTTTGCCCTTGGCGATCGTTGCTCGACATCTGTGGACTAGATCAAACTTGGAAGCAAGTGTTTGATAGTTATCAACAAAATATTACACTCGAATCGTGCAAGTTCATTGAGAACATCCGGCTATTGCATGAATGCAAGAAGGACCGAGATGAACACTCGCAACAAGTGATCGAAGCTATGCAAACAGAAACTATCCATCAGTACACTCATTCGAGTGAGATGAACAACGAGAGCGATGAAGAGCAAGAAGAAAGCTTGGACGTTTTGGCTGGGATCAATATGCATGAACTCACATACATTGAACAGCCAGGATTGAAATCAGAAGACAAGTATTTCCAAAAGACGATGGAAGCAGTTGACCGAGCAAACAGATTCACTCATATTCACAGTAAGACGTGTCTATTTCTTGGGCGAAGAAGATAGTCTCTTCTCTACGTTTTTTGATTCTGCTTTCGATCGATCTAAACCATTGACGTACACTAAGTGATCTAATAACGAATTGGTCTGTGATCGACAGTTCCTCAGACCAGCTACTGCCGAACTTATCCAACTGAACAAGAAATGGCAACGTCAGATCACCAAAGAAAAAGATCAAAAACGGAATGCTTGCATCAACGAGGAAGAAAACGATGGAATTACAATGCAAAGTACTGCTGATGCAGATCAGTCAGTGACGATGGTCGAAGCAGCGACTCTTTTGAATGATGATGATAATGTGTCCTGCGACCCTATCTACACATAATGTGTCAAAGCAATCTCTTTATCAAGTGATCCTACTCGACAACAGATCACACGAACATTCACGCTGAACAAAAATCAAACGGCAGCATTCATGATCATTACGAGCCCTTTGGATGGTGTAGATGCGATCCAGAAAGAGAATATGAACACAGTTTCTACGTAGGAGAACGTCGCGTGCACCGCGTCTTTTGAATTTCAGATGGTAGTCAGGAGCAGCTCATCATGTGCGTACCCGGATGTGGTGGTACTGGTAAATCTCAGTTGATACGAGCCATTACTGCTTACTTCGTTGAAACAAAACGAGCACGAAAACTGTGCAAACTCGCTCCAGCATCAGTGGCAGCAGCTGAAATTGATGGAATGACCGTTCAGTCGTTCTTAGGCGAGGGAAGAAACAACAAGCGAAAGTCCAAATCGGATCGTGCTGGCCAAACCAAGTTAGAAAATGAATGGCGCTTCGTTGGATATGTCATTCTCGACGAGATATCCATGGTTGGTCTAAGCTTGCTGGCCCGATGGAGTAACGTTATCGCGACAGCTAAACACGCTGGTCCTATTGATCCATTTGGTGGTGTTAATCTTATTTTGTTTGGTGACTATATGCAATATTCTCCTGTATTCGATCGACCCCTTTACTATGATTATTCGTCAACTATGAGCAATTCATCAACTGGAATCAAGAAACCACCGACAGAAAACGATATTCAGCAGAAGAGTGCTCGTGCATTGATTCTGCAAATTAACTGTGTTGTCATACTCGAACAACAGATGAGAACAGTCGATCGAACTTATCAAGATCTACTAGGCAGGCTTCGCAAGGGCGAAGGAACGTACGGAGATTGACTCTTACTTCAAACACGAGTGATTGGGAAAGCTCTTCAAATCTCTCAACGATCCACCTTTGAATGAGGTATGAGACTCTTTCATCCCCTCGAAGCTAGTCACTCTTCTTAGAATCACAGAAACTCTGATCGAAGGATGTTTTGAGTAGAAAGAGCACCAGAATGAGCATTCTGTGTTGATACTCATACTGAACTATTCTGCTTTTAGGCTCCAGTCCTCGTGTATCGTAATGAACTGCGGACCGAATTGAACAATCAAGCAGTCATCAGTAAGGCCGGTCAACCGCCAACCGTAGTTGTGGCTCTAGATACAATCAACACAAAAAAAGAACTGGATCTTCTCGACCAGAGTAAACGTCTTCTGGCACTGCCTGATAACAAGCCTGACCCTATTCCTGGTTATCTGCCACTCGTTCCTGACACGCCTGTTTTATTGCAAGATAACATTGCTTGTGAACTTAGTCTTTCGAATGGTACACCAGGCATCTTCCGCAAGTTAGTTTACGATGAAACAGCAGAACATACATCGGGTTCGAACGAGAGTACCTTTACCAACGATACACTCTTCATCCGCAACGCACATTATGCACTGATCGAAATACCCAAGTCGAAAATGAAAGATTTTGAAAATCTTGAACCTCAAATCGTTCCTATTCCTGTCGTCGACAAAACATTCACCGTTAGCCTGGAACAACTGTATTCTGACAAGGCTTCGATAATCAAGACATTCAGTGCGACTACCATTAATGTAAAACGACGGGGTCTACCACTAGTTCCTGCATATTCCATCACCACGCATAAAAGTCAAGGTCAAACACTAGCAAAGATCATCATCGACTTGTACATCCCTCCTAGAATGAGAGAAGTGGCATCCGCCTATGTTCCTCTCTCGTGTGAAGCAACTAGTTGACATCGCCATCCTCCGCGATTTCGACATCAGTGCGTTGCGAATCAAACCGTCCAAAAGTCAGTTGGAGGAAATGTCCCAACTGTTCCAAAACGGCGGATTAAAACCTGCGATAAAATGCAGATGCCACAGATCAATCCATTTGTCTGTCAACGACGATCGCATTCAACTCTGCAATTTCCAGAAACATGTGTCAACGACCAAATGTAGCCACCTGAATTATCTTAGAGACATGGCGGTGGAACAAACACAGCCAAGTTCGCGCCACTCGATCGCCGAAGAGGATTCCACAGATTCAGAGACAACGTCATCACCTCAACACTATCAGCGTCAACGTTCCGCTCGAAATTCCATTTCGTCGACAGCCGATTCCTCGCCGATTGCTCCTGTCAAAGATAGTGCTCCGATCCGGCGATCGACAGTAAATAGTCGTAATGCCTCGAAACGCGCTCGACCGTTCGTGAAGTCTTCTCAACAATGAGTGAAGCGAACCCGTTGCTAACATCGGTTTTCGTTCTGTCTTTCATCTCTGTTCTGTGATTTTAATAACCATGTACCTGTTTTTTATGCCGAAATTTTGACAACCGATATTTCTCTTCGAAGAACTTACAGACCTCTTCGTTCTTCTTCCCTTTTTCTAGCCTTATTGAGACAAGATATGATTGTTTTGGATGAGCTTAACAAGAGAATAAAAGAGAAGCTAGAGTGTCCCTCTGCTCATACTGTGATCCATTCAAAGACATTTCATTGTTTTTTGGTTGTCCGAGGTTTTTTTGCCGCTTTCTCGGCCAATTTTGATTTTCTTTTTTCTCTTTCTGCATCTATGACTTGAAGTCGATGTAACGCATCGACGCTTGTCAAACTCTCACCGGAATTCCTAGGAATCATGGCTTTCCGTTGAGTATCACGTACAATTGTCGGTGTTAAATAACGCGCATCGTTTTTTCACACATATAGTTAACGAAAGAAACACTTTGTGGTAGATCCGGTTACGCGATGAATGTCTTCGCCGATTTGCATAAACCGCGATGTTTCCAAAAAAAAGATAGCAATGGATAGTTTTGTATTGTTGAACAAACAACTTTATTGATATGTTCACTATTTACCTTTACCTCATTTATTTTGGATCGGGTTGGATGGAAGAGTCAGTATTCTATACCTGTTTTCTAAAGAGTTTGTAAAAGAGACAAAAAATATCAAACGCTCTTTGTTGTTGATAATGGATAATCACGACTCACATTTATCCTACAGAATAATGAAACTGGCACTTGGTAATGAGGTACATATTCTTGGTCTGCCTCCACATATCACATCTCGATTGCAACCACTAGATGGTGATTGACTAAATTGACGACAAGGAAAACAGATAACACTATTACAACTTGCACAACTTTAATATGTTGTCAAATAGGGTTGTATTTGCTGCATGCAAACACAACAATACATATTTGGCTGTTGCCCACAAGTTGCTGCTGAGATATCGACGAAACTGTGTATTTCCCCTGGAAATGATGAGTAGACTGTTGTTGAAGTACTTGGAAATGAACTTGAAGGCAGATGGGACTTATATATTGAAAATGATGTTGGTCGTAATAGAGAAATTGTCGAGGATAAGGGAGCGATGACTGGTTCAGCTGCAGGACAGGTTTACCCGATAAGTTTGAAACAGGTTTTTTTTTGGTTGTCCGAGGTTTTTTTGCCGCTTTCTCGGCCAATTTTGATTTTCTTTTTTCTCTTTCTGCATCTATGACTTGAAGTCGATGTAACGCATCGACGCTTGTCAAACTCTCACCGGAATTCCTAGGAATCATGGCTTTCCGTTGAGTATCACGTACAACTGTCGGTGTTAAATAACGTTGCAAGGTTGTCGCTATAGCATTTTGAATCAATAAGCACTAATCATCTATCAGAAAAAATGATGTAATGTAACTTAATAAGCGGAAAAGATCTTACTATTATTTGGAGATACAGGTTCGACCAAGCTTTTAATTGTTTTAACACTAGAATCAATTGACAGCGACGAAGACGGATCTGTAAAAAAAATGTCTTACCTCACTAAGAGTAGCAAAACAGATTTCTTACCACATTCACCTTCGGATGCATTAAGTAATGAAAATGACGAGGCAATTATTGATGACGTAACTGAGGGTTGGAGCTGATGGAGATCTTCTTAACCGACGATATCCAATTACATTGTTGTCTATCATTCGCCTATCATCTACCGTTCGACTAACATCTGTTGTTTCTTCTACATTGATCCTCAACTGCAACAGGTACCAAATATTCAGTTGACAATGCCATTGTTAAATTCAACCGCCTATTCAATGATGACGATGACGTTGAATACGATATTTTTTCTCGAAGTATATCCCGTTTGTCATAAGGGAAGACATCGGCCTTAGCAAAGCCGCCGGTACAATATGCTGGACGTAATGCATTTGTGTACAATTCCTTGAACAACAACGGAAACACGGATTTGTCGACTTTGTCAGTATTTATTTTAAGGGGGGGGGGGGGGGGCCCCAGCCGTTTTTTTCCAGCC
>CAJNOQ010004850.1:0-16564 GCA_905250885.1 Didymodactylos carnosus | reverse complement strand
TGAAGCCCTGGCTTGACTCCCATTTTGTAGAGGACACTCTAGGCTACATACCCATGCAAGAAAACGATCGGGTTTCTATAAGACTTTCGGAAGCTCTGACCTGGTTTTTCAAAGATCTCCTGAAAAAGCAGGCTGTGAAATTTTTTTGAAACTTGTTTTTGCTTATAAAAATATGGCTTTAGGTGTCCTCTATACGATGGTGAAAATCGCAGGCCGCTAAGACCTTTCGTTAAAAAGTTATTTGAAAAACGGCAACCGGCACGACCTTTCCGTTTCGATAGTAGTTCTGATGTTTATTGAGTGAATAGTGAATTTTCTTATAGAAAGTGAAAACTGCCTGAAAACCCAAATTTCCGTAAAACTTGCTTTTCGGTAGACTTTTAGAACTTTTTCTAAAAACAAATACCTGCACAAGGCTCAGTATGATCGATTACCTATAGTCCATCCGTTTTCAAGGCTACCAATAGTCACCGGGTACCAGTCCTGGGACTCGCAGGAAATCCGAGACAACGTCCGAGCCGCGGAAAATCAAGGTCTCGTTTGACTCTCATTTTGAAGAGGATACCTTGGCCTTTCATAGCATGGAAGAAAATCAATTCTATTGAAAATACTTTACACACAGCCTGATTTTCCAAAGATCTCCTAGAAAATCTGTTTCAGGAATCACTTACGGAAAAGCTTATGCTTGTGAAAACATGTCAGCAAGTCTCTGTCAAATCTTATTCAAAGAACATCCGAATCCATTCTTCTAAGTCCATTTACTGACAATACTTAGAGATTGTATAGCTCTTGGCGGCTTGTCCCAACGTCACGGCGTTGCGTTTTTGGCGTACTAAACTTCGATTATCTCGGAAACTAAAGTAGCTAGAAAGTTCGTTCAAACGTCAATCGACGCAGTGCATCGTGCTCTACTTATGCTGTGAAAACGAAGTTTTTGGATGTTACATTGGGCTTTGAGAAGGATTTTAGTGTCGCGTCACGACGTTACGAAATTCTTCTTGTCACGACGTTCTTGGAAATTCTTTAATTTCCTGTGAAGTTAATTATGTGAGAAGGAAACTTCTAGAGCAAAATTTATAGAGTAATTGACGGGCTATCCGATGGTAAAAGAATTTCTTGTAGCGCTTTGCGCTAGGGAGAAAGATGCAAAATAAAAACGTCACGACGTTACGCACTTTTTGTCAAGCATATTTAAGGCACTTAACACGACGGTAAAGTTTTGATTTTCACAGCTTCCTGTGTTCTTTGTATATTTAATCGAACTGCGCAAAAATCAAGTTGCTGTATCAAAATAAGAGCTCAAAAACTGGACAGTAAGTCGGAAACTGTACAACTATGTACAAATTGTACATAGCAAGTAAACTCAAAAACAAATACGCCATTTTGTAGAGAAGCATATTTTTAGAAATTTGTTTTAAAAATGTTTTTTGGTTAAAACATTAAAAATCCGGTTTCTGAAAAATTCAAAACCAGGTTTTTGGATGAAAAATGAACTTTTTTGAAAAACGACTTTCAAACGGGTTCTTAGAATAAAAACCTGCATCTAATTATGTGTTCAAAACTTCCGATATCGAAAAAACATTTTTCAAAAATTTGATTAGTCACGTGTACCGTTACGTGGACAAGCCGTTGGAAAAATCAAATTTCTTAGCCAATATACGACCAAGTGTTGGGAATTTTTTTTCCATAAACCTTGAAAGTAGTACTAATTGTTTAATAATTGTAATTAAGTCATCAACGCCGCCAACCGCCTCCCATCTATTATCGGACTCATTGACCTTGTTTCGAAAACTTCTCGAAAATGTTTTGATCATTTAGAACACAGATACTGGGATTTATGGTTAGATAATTTTACATGTATTCAGATGAACGAAAAGTGTAATGTGATGCATGGCAATTTTCGTAATAAATATACAACATATACTGTTTAGCTATTTTTTCCCATGAAAGCAGCTTTATTATCTTCTGTTCAATAACATAAAACTATCATACATATTTTTCAACAGGTTGATTTTTTTAAACTTGATTTTATCTTAATTCTTTCAAGAGTGTAGAACGCCACAGATCCACACCTCTAGGGTATAAATAGGTAAAATAAAAAGGTGTTCATTTTATGTCAATATTGTTCAACAGGCCGATGAACGTCTGTTCAATTAGACACATGTTGTGGATAAATTAAGGTGTTCACAGCCTTTTTTGTATTATAATATTTCTGCTGGTCTATTCTCTGAAAAACATTAGATTGGTTGATTATAGTTTACTAATAGAACATTAATTGAAGAATATCATATATATCTGCTAGGACGTACTGTTCCATATTCTCTTATAAAAAATGTTTATGCTTGAAGCTGATGCCTGAATGTTTGTTGAAAGTGTTCTTTTGCTACTGATAATGCCACGCCCGGGCGTGGCAATAGCTCCTTGATGACATGCCCAGGGAGTGGCAATAGCCATTCCGTTAATTTATATGGTACTCCTGTCGGTACCTCAAACAGTAGTCTCGTTATACTTCAAAATGATACGTTGACACGGCCGGATATTGATGTGTTTGACATTCAGAAATATATTAATGACTCAGATGGCATAAAACTGCGGTTTATTAATTCAGGTATTGATGATATAATGCATTCCTCCGATGTTCAAATATTAAAATAAAGACATGGCATAAAGTATATTATTAGTTAGTTTAAGCTTTTTATTTAAAGAAATCAAAAAAAAGGAAACAAGTAAAGAAGACCAAACAAGTGAAATCGTTGTCCTAGGGACTACATTGTATCTCCTGAGAGGAATCCTTAAACAGAACAGCATCTTAAAATAAAAATGGACGAAAAGAAAAGAAAAACGTTGGACTTAGAGAAGGAAGAAAAGAACATAAAGTGAGAGTAATAAAAATAGGTGAAGGAAACTGTGTCAGTAGGAGAAAAGCACCGAATATTGGCGTTTTAGAAACAAAGGAGTGGATCAGCTAAATCTGTAAAAGTGAAAGTATATTATTCTACAACATTAATTGTGGCTGGCACTGTGGCCGTTATTGTTGTTCTTATTCTAGTCGCAACCACAGTTATTTCTTTATTCAAGTTTAAAGTATGCAGAAAGAAAACACCATCAAACGATATTGAAATCAACCTGCCCAATCAGCCCCAGCAATTAGCAGCAGCACCAAACCCATTATTAGACTATTTCTATCAACAGTTGTTAATGAAAACAACAATAGAAACAGACGAAATAGATAATAAAATTAGCCATGGTACATAAATGCTTAAAATGCATGACTCAATGATAAGAAAAAATGTTAGATAACACTTTATTGTTAGCCACCATTTCTAATTCTTTGATATAAAAGTAACGTATATATAAACCTTCAGATAAAATAAATATACACTGGACGCAATTGTGATAACCTATTAATCGAGCTCTCTCTGGCACACTTATTTCCAAAGATGGCACAGCTTTAATAAAAAACGTTAGGCGAAAATAGAAAAGTTTGAGTTTTCGTCTCGTTGAGAAAATCAGTATTTGTCATTTTAAAAGCGAAGGAAACAAGATTCTGGAAAACTGATTTTGCCATTCGATAGAGCTCGTCGAGTTCTATCTGGCACACTTACTTCCAAAGATGGCACAGCTTTAATAAAAAACGTTAGGTGAAAATATAAAAATCTGCTGCCAACTTCCCTTACGTTTTAAATTTATTTTTTTAAAAAGCTTTTAGAAAAATCTGTTTAAATTGATTTTTAAAAAGATTCATTTAAATTCATTCTGCGTAACTTTTTGTGTGAAAAATTGAATTAAATTTCTTTCTTTCTCAATGAATCTGGTTTTAGTTTTTGACAAAATCTATTTAAGTGCATCTTATCGTTGATTTGGAGAAAAACGAAATTCAGATTAACCTTTTACAAGAACCAAAATCAGATTCATTGAGAAAGAAATGAATTTAAATCGATTTTTCGCACGAAGCGTTACGCAGAATGAATTTAAATGAATCTTTTTAAAAATTAATTTAAATAGATTTTTTTAAGAAAAAAACCGATCTAAATTAATTTTTTGAGTAAAAAAGATAATAAATTAATTTTTAACGTTTAACATTTTTAATGTCAAAAAAGTCGATTTAAATTGATTTTCTATGAAAAAAAATAATAAATCAAAAAAAATGGCACATTTCTTTAAAAAGTGCCGCAATCGATAGTCTCCTTCACTATATATATATATTATTTCATACGTTTATTAACGACAATGTATGTTAGAACACAAAAAAAGCGGAACAAATGAAAACGGTTGAAAAGAGCATTATTAAATCACATGAAAAGAGAGGTTGGAGTCTGTTCGATCTGACTAACTGTCGAAGAAAGATAAAATAATAGTATACTAAATCAATTACTGTTGTTAAAAATAAGTAACAAAACGCTGGTTAACTATTACTATTGTAGAACGATTGTCTGATCTAACACAATTTTGTGTGAAGATGTCAGAGATGGTGATCGAATTTTCGAAGAGAGAGGAAATGAGTGAGGAGGAACAGCGGTGCTCGGTAATGAAGAAAGTATCAGCGGCGAAGAAATTGGGTAAAAAAGTGGAGCAGTTGTTTGGAATGCGACAGATGACGACTGGTTTGTGGCGCTGAACAATGCTTGTTTCTATACAAAACAGAGAAATAAATATTGTTAATCAAGACATAGTTAAGTCAAAAAGGACTCAGTAAAATAAAATCCTTTTTCTCAAAGTCTGTTTCCCAGGCGAGCCAAAGTAAAAAACAAAAGAAAATTCCACTAAACAAGTAAAAAATCGAATAACTGTGGACCCATCTTCCAGGTAGACCATGCTAACATAATCTTTTATTTTGTACCAGTTTTTACTGAAAACATCGACTTGGCTAATAAGAAAGTCTCTCGATACTCTTCTATTTTATCTTTATCCAGGACAGCTTGGTTAAACAGACAGAACGTTATACTCAAATCGCTTTTATGTCAAAACCACAATAATAAAAGTCACAGAAGTATGTATTTACCTTTGGTGACGGTGGAGAAAGTTGGCAGCCACAGTTTGTGGAAATTCTCGAAGATATGGTACGCTAAGCAAAATACGACGTACAAATAAAACTTCTCATAAAACAATCATTAAAATGCATACTTTCGTTTTCTTTTTTATCACCGGCTTTCTTGGTTTGGTTGTTGGTTCCTTCATCATCAATATATACAAAAGTTAAAATAATTCAGAAACACATAACGAATTGAACTTACATTTTCTTTGTCCAAAACTGTAGGCTGTTTGCCTCCGGTTCGGCCAACACCAAGTTCGGCTTTGTATCCTCGTCGTACCGATGTAATAGATGGTGTAGACGTTGGCTCATGTAATGGTAAATCCATAAAACGTTTCACCGCCACAATGTGAACACAATCTTGATGGTCAACGGTCCTTTGAAAATAGCCACATGAACATTTATATAGACCTTTGTCTAATGGCGTAACCATCGACTTCACTTTATTTTTTTGAACGACGACAAAAACACCTGTAGAACAATAACTGCCTAAAGACCGGATGAGAGTATAAAACAGACATTACCGCTTCTTGTCGCTTCAACGTCCTTCACATCAATAGAACTTCGGACAACTGAATTTCTGTTAACGGTGGATCTCTTCTACGAGGATGAAGAGTGTTGTTATCTGTTAAATTCAAATTTTGAACGCGATCAACCACCATCTCTAGGGAATAACTTTCCAACAATTCCAATGACGACTCATTCATTCGGAAACGCTTGAATTCGGGCTTCAATTTGTAACCACCTGCAAAAAACGATCTGTTTTGGGATTTTTATTAATCTAAAAATCTCCCACTTACCAATCAAACAATATCCACGTGATAATTCATTTGTATAAAAATCTTGCAAAAAATTGATTAACAAAACCAAACGATCAACTGAAATTGTCTTCCAGGCCGTCAGCTGCTTGCATACTAGGTTTAAACCTTCTACTGCATTTGACGTAATCGAGACGGCTTTAAACAAATATTCGCACTCAAGCTCCAAAATGTTCCACTATCCTACAGAAACGGACCACAAATCCATTAAACTTGTCTAAAATAGTCTTGCTCAGCAACAGCATACACACAATGGGACCCAGCAAGTCCACCTGGTAACGGGAACACTAATTAGATAAATTAATCCCCAGTATAAAATGTCTGCTTTACTAACTCGACTTGGTAAAACAGATATTTTATTCAAACGATTTTCGTTTACTAAGTCACTTTACCAAGTCGACTTGGTAAAAACGATATTTTATTCAAAGGAATTTCGTTTACTATGTCATTTTACTAAGTCGGGCTGGTAAAGGAAAAGTTTGATTTAGATGAGCAAATGATCAAATCGGTTTTCCATTTGCCACGTCGAGTTGATAGAGGATCGACTTGGGAGAAACCGGCTTTTTAATTATACTCATACTGCTTACCTAACTGATCAATCTGTTTGTATATGTAAGTTTCGAAATATTTTTGAAAACTATCACTCCAGTGCTGTTTTATTGTCGCCAAATCTTTCTCAAAATTTGTTTTCGATGGCGACGTCAGAAGATATTTCAAATCGGCCACGTATCTGGCTTTTTGTTGCTTTCTAGTTTCCGGCAGGTGAACGATGTTTGTGTAAACCGTTACTGGTGGACGATAATCATACTGGGAATTATGGTCGTGTTTAATTTGACTAAGGTGGGCAATGTTTGTAATATTTACGATTGTATCTAGAATGGAAAAGGATCAGAAGCTGCCGGACGCTTTTCATATCATACCTTCTTCTTCGTTTTGTACTACCAATTCTGTTTCTACTGTTATTTCATGCTGTACAACTAATTCGTTTCGTATCATTAGTTCATTTTTAGCCTTGTTTCGATTTTGTTTAAAATCACTGTAATCGTCGTCACTTGATTGGCTGCTTTGTATATCCTCCTGATTATCATCTGCAAGAGTAATAATATGTTTAACAGTGTAATTCATTCAGTTGCTGCCTTTACCTGAATCAGTGTGTGATTGTTCATCATTTTGTCCTTGTTCACTGTTCGATGGCTTTTTCTTGTTTCTCAAACTGCGGCGGACATTCTTCTTCAGGTGATCCCAGCATCGCATTTGTATCAATCATGGGAATTGTTCAGCAAAAACATTTTGGAAAGACTTTTCATTATCAGTAACAAGTAAACATTTTTGTTCAAATTGTGGACAGAGAGTTTTAATTGTTTGTACAAATCGTCGGTGACATGTCGTAGATTTACTCTCATGTATCATATAAGCCAAAATAATGGATGATTCATCACGAAATGCTAGGTGCCGGTAAATCAACGTACTGAACGGATAAAGCATATTTTATAGATAAGATATAAACATGGGTAGTTCTTCGCTTACCTCACATAACTGTCTGTTAGCTTAAATGTTGTATCATAGGAGACAAGTATTCTTTTCGTTATTTCATCCAATAATTCATTGAATATTTTTATCATACGATCATGAGCACAAATAATTATTAAAAATAGTACTAATGAATAATCTTTGACAAACGTTCTATCGTTCAGTGCCATTCGATATGTTGAATACAACTCATCGGTTGCTAGTCTTGTCCGATTTAAATGTTTCTTTCGTCGATATTTGGTTTGATCAGGATTTAGTGCACTTTTACCCCCTTCGGCCGTTGCTACTACTTGTTTGTGTGTCATGCCGGGGTCTATTGTTTCAACCAGTTTGTCGACCTGATTCAGGATGGATGGGTCAGTTTTGGCTTTTGTTCATTTCATACCATTTTCTATTTTACCTAAATATATACAACAGATAATAGATTACGATAAACAACCTAAATTTAAGTTGATTACCAGCATATTGAACTATCACTAGCAACGGGTTTTCGACCGAAACATATACTGTTTTGTGTAATCTTTGAACATTCGTTGGTTGTGGTTCATTGTTTCGATGTTTGCGGGGCACAAAATAATATCGTGTAAATTTTTGTTCATTATTTATATTTGCCGTCTCTTTTCCGACTGAGGCCCACATGAAGCCGTCATATCGCCAACTCTCTGTTAATGAACTATCCATTAATAAAAAAACGCCCGCACCATCGACACTTACCCTTTGATTCTTCTGATAGTTGTAAAACATATATTCCATTATCACCAGTTTTTGATGGTAACTTTTCTAACTTTCTGTGATTACTTAAAAGTAGCTTAAGAGCTTCTTTTGTGTTTAACGACATAGTCAATAATAAAGTTCAATAACACATTCTATCTTGAAAAAGCATGATCTAGCTAAAAGCCGTTCAGGCCTGGTCAGTGAGCTGTTATCAAATCATTCCAGGAAGCTTCAAAAACTTATTTAAACCAAAGGATTTAACAAGAAAAGGAACAGGTCTGAAAAAGAGGTCTTTTTATTTTAAGTAATAATAATAAATATTAATTTAAACAAGGAATATTAATATTATTGATTATTATTAATATTTAATAAATATTTATAATAAACAAGGAAATACAGTTAACAAAAACAACAGTTTAAAAACCACTGTCAATGTTCATGTGATTAACGATGTCGTTTTGATGTCAATGATTTGAAATTCTCCGTCAATGCGTAATGTAAATCGTCTTTTCTGACACCATAAAAGACAGAGGATCCAAATAAGTACAAAACACATTAGAGATAATACCATACCGCCGTTTTTTTGTTAGTATTGTACTTTTATCTTCATTTTCTTTGTCTTCTTGTATTGTTTCACAAGGATTTTTTCTTGGCTAAAGTGAAGAACTGATTAGGATACAGTTGCAAACAACCGTTCCACATACTTTCTGTGAATGTGAACTGCTTCGTTTTTCAATCCGAAATTGGCACCCACTGAAATCAAATAGACTCATTTGACCTTAGCCATGTTTTAACAAAAACAGCCATTGACTTTGATAACAACTTTTAGTAACAGCAAATCGTAACCGTTTTGCCGAATGATGATGATGAGTTTTGCCGAATTTTAGCACACTTTTGTATCTGATTCTGGACGGTCCAATTAAGGTGGTACCTGTAATATTTGTGTAAGTAAGAATGTGTTCAGCTTTTCATATTCTCCAGATACTCCTCTATCTTCTGAATAAAAGAAAACTTTTAAAACATAGACTTTTACCCGGATTGTGTAGCATTTAATTTAATGACCTCAAGATACCATCATGAAATTGAGATCGCTTTTAGGAAAGAATGAAGTGAATTGAAAAAACTTTATCTAAAAGTTATTGAGAATATGTTTGATTGTTTGACCGTACAAATTATGCATGTCCATGAATGTGATGAGTCTGGTGTTACACAAACTCTACAAACATATCTTATACATGATAAGCACAGTATTAGATGAGAAGACTGATCAATAGTATCAAATTCCCAACAATCTTTGATTACTAATCCTCAGTACTCCTCACTATCACTAAAATCTTACTCAATTGAAATATATAACCTACAGTTAGTATAACGTGCAGTTCTTTGTACTCTGCGAGTTTCATCAATCTGGACATGGTCACTGCAATGTCTGAGAGATCGGTGATAAAGATATATTTTACGTCCAAAACATGGCTTTTATCGCTGTTGTTGTAATTATCGATATGCTATAAGAAACGAAAACTCTGTAGAGTGCATAACTTTAATTGATTAAGAACTATTTTTTAAATGAAAGTTTTCATCAGGATCCAGAAAAGAGTATGAGAGGAGTTTAAAATACCTCAACTCAATGGAGACATTGTTACCACTGTAGTAAAAGCAGTCTGTGCAGGTGATGTGCTTGGCAAGGCTAAATTTAAAGAAAACGTACAAATTGTAAAAAATAATTTTCAGGGTTTAATTACTTGAAAAGGACGTCGTAGCGTTGATAACATGTATCGAGTGTTGAGTGAATAGAGTTGATGTATAGGTGTTTGTCAATGCTGAATTACAATGTTAGGCGAACATTCCGCATGACAAACATGAGAAAGAACTGTTATATTTGAGAGCTAAAATCCCATTTGTGAGTGTAAGTAATGATGACATTCTTGTTTTTATGGCTGTTGTGGTACTAAATTGAAATTGTCGAGTAATTATTGAAGTTGTTGAAGCTGCTAGCGGTATTCCAATATCTAAATATATCGCACACATAGTTCAGGTGTCAAAAAAATGTAAAAAAAGATTTAAGGAATTCAATGTTTTTGTGTTGGCTAGAAACAGATGCGTTGTAGAATTCTTTCTGTATTAAAGTAATAAGCATGATGATAAACATACTATTCAAACATGGATCTGTAAATTCACGAATTAATGAAATCGGTACTAAAACGAAATAGCTACTATTCAAACATAAATAGTAAAATAGGTTTTACAACGTACAAAATGATCTAACGATATCGTAGCTGTAACTTTCTAGACGCAAAGTAACTACTTGTTTGCCTAGACTAGTACCACATTGAATACGATATTCAGATACTATTTGAATTATAATCGTTCTATTTAAAATCATTTGTATTTGATCAATTTGAGGCCTTTTACAAAATAGAACACACGTTGATAGCCTTGCCGATGGTAATAAAGCACGCTTTTCTGGAATGGCACGTCGTCGACGTTTACCACAACGTAATTGACATATAGGACCATTTACTATTCGAATAGTTCCTTTTAGTTTCACTGAAGCACTTCTAAAAGACATTAATCCAGATGATTTTGAGAGAAAAAATTAAATTGTAATTAGTTTGTCGTACGTTGCTCGACGTTTATTTTTCTTTGTTATAAATGTAAGATTGAAAATAAATACACTTAAAGAGGGCTTCACTGGCATTTTCGCCACTCGAACGTTTCTTTTGCATGTCTGTGATGACTAGCTCAGGCAGTCAAGATATTCTGACTAGCTCAGTTTGTGGAGAATTTCAAGGACTATCGATTCGTGTGTTTTGTCAGTCTCCATGTGTGTGAGAAGTATGAGAGAGGTATCGTTTAGTGAGCATGTAGGACTTGTTTTGAGGCCGCCGATGGAAACGTTATTATGGAGAAATTAAGGGGTTTTAGTGAACAAATGTATCTGTTTTCATCTGTTCTTGAATAGTGCGGCGTTTTTCGTTGATGGGAACCCATTTCTACTCTGAAAAGAGAGTGGGCCGATTTCTGACCTTATACGTTCCCGTCCTTTGCCAATGACAGTATAACTGATTGTTAAGATCGACAGCTGAACGAGCTCATCGTCGGCAAATGTATCCAATGGAACCTGAATGCCGATATCGTTGTTTGAACAGCACATTGTATGTTAGTTTGTTTCAACTATATGACTGTAATACAGACTGTCCTAATGAAGACGATGACAATATGATGTGCCCATGGATCAATGATCATTACTACTGTTATGGAACGATGGATAAACGTGCACCTTATCTATGTCAAAACGACGCTATGACTGTACCAGTTTCTCCTCGATGCCATGGTCAGTATGGTTGCGACCATGGTGAAGATGAACGCTACTGTGATTTGATCGATGTGATCGACAAAGACGACTTGAGGTATTTTACCACGACACGTTTTAATGAACATGTAGCAGAAGGTGGCGGCAACATTATAGCAATTATAACATAACAATATGAATTTGATGAAAACTAAGTATGTATTCGCGGAAAGGCATTTAATTATGATGTTATTCGCCTAGATGGGGGTGAGAAGAGCAACACACACACTAAATTGAGGGTGAAGATGGAGACACACACAGAGGCCAACACTTTGATGAAGGTGAGGGTAAAAGACAGACATGGCACACCCCCTGATTGCCCGCGTCTACCATGAGGCGAGACATACACACGCACCACAGATGTGACACACATACACCTAATAACAGTTGTAGACCCTCGTAAACCCTACTAGATTTTAGTAGAGAGTAATAAACCATGGAATTATTCGGTGATTTTCCCAAAATTCACAAGAGATCGTTAGTAATTCATCTTCGAGCCGACCTCGATTTTGAATTTTCAAAAATCGTGCTTAAGTTCATATTCCTAGTTTTCTTATTCTTCCGCTCAAGCTGCACGATAAATTATCTTACCTCGAACGATATTACCTCGAAGAGTCGTTTATTGGAAAAGAAGAATAAATGAGCCTGGTTTTGTATTTTGTATAGTATGTTTTGAAACTTGGGCGAGGTTATGTAGTTAATAGTCATTATGTGATACAATTACAGATATCCAGTTTCACTGCTTATCGTGTTTGACCGGTTTTCTCGTCGGTATACGATAAACTGAAGCTCACTATTCATAGCAGTGTGGAACCCGTGACATGATCTGTCCGCGAACAGAACTCCGACTCTTCCACAAATTTTCATAGTGCATATTTGGATATTTTGGCAGTGCTCGCGGGAGGGGGAGGGCATTGTGAAAGTGAGCTCGGAAAGTAGTTACACTCAAAACGTATTTTCATGATGCGAAGCTACATATTTGTGATTGTATCAGATAGTGTCTAGTCACCACATAACTTCGGTTTAGTTTGACAACACGATGTATTAAATATAAAACCAGCCTCATTTATTCGTCTTTTCCAATAAACCAGTCTTCGTGGTAATGTCGCTGTATCGCCGATTATGTCCATTATGTCAAATATGTCCGTTATGTCGATTACGCCCATCGTAGTTATTATGGGTCTCTTCTATGAGTGCTTTTCCGATAGAAAAAGGCGTCTCCATTGATATAAAAAAGTTATTTGAACCGTTGTCACACTCCAATATATCGTGATAAATGTTATAGCTTTATTTATGCTGATACCTCTCTTGTCGAGATATCTCAATATATCGAGTCCGATAATTTTCTATTGCAATAGTATCCGCCGACTAAAACACGGTTTCAAGATATTTATATGGAAATATAAAAAGTGTACGAAAAATGAATTTATTTTGACAAAACATTATATCACAAGATTTATTAACAAAGATCATTTATACACAAACAACGCAAAAATAACTACATTTTGATTATATGAATCATTAGTATTCACTATGTCTTGTTAGATTTTGAAAGATAAAATTTGAAGAATAAAACAAATATGCATCTTAATCTTTTTTTTCGTGACAACAAACGTTGTGATATTATTCCATTAAAACTGAATTGTTTCATGCATTGTGTACTGTACCCAGTATCATATTAACGAAGTGAACTCTTGTTACAGGATATTTATATTGGACTTTATACACAATTTTTCCGTAAACTTTAAAATCTCTCTGAAATAAAAGCCCATTGAATTTTGGAGAAAAATATCACCTTGAAAGTACTTCAGAATGCCAGCATAGAGTTGGGAGCGCAGGCGACATTTCTCTTTTTTGATTATATGTTTTCCTCTAGAAGTATCCATACTGAAGAGTTGATACTTTTAGCAAATATTCTGCTAGTTTGTACTATTTAACTGATATGAGCAAGAAAACTTCGCTGAGCTAGTTACATCGTGCTGTTCAAACTATGGGATCGCTATATAACATTAAAGATATTTTTATATTATTTAATTTTATACTTTAGTTAAGTTTTATATTGATTTATGACCGATGTAAATTACGGGGTGCAATTCATGTCGCACTAACCAGCACATATCACGAAAAAAACAATTTGTAGAGGATATGTCAGTGATTCATGCATATCTTGATATAAGAAGATATGAGCTTTTAATGCGATAAACTGAGTCCTTTCCAACCAGTTGTCGAGGGGTTCTTCGAGTACTCTAAAATATGCTTTCGATAGGTCTTCGCCGAGGGCTCGGACCCTCGGGAGATGACACTTCGGACCCTCGTATTGAAACGGATAGTTTGATCTAGTCCATGCAAAAAGTCACTATATTATTTTTTTTGATGTAGACTGCTTTTTCAAAGTTTCTCTCAAACCTTGCTTTTGGAACGCGTTTTATAATAAAAACCTTTATTTTGTTTAGAACTCTTAAGACGTGGAATTAGAAGAAATACGAGGGTAGCACCGAGTCAAAAGTTTTACAATTCTTTGATAAGCGAGTGATGAACTGATGGATAAGTGCGGGATAACTAGCTGATCCTAGATCATCTAAAAATCAGATCGTCAACGATCATTGGAACATAATACCATCCCGCAGATTTTTTGATATTATTCTAATGACTGTACCTTTAGAGCTCCAGAATTCTACTACTGTAGACACAGGTGAGCAAATTCAAGTCTGGACTTGGGGATTTTTTATCAAGCCCGTTGTAGTCTAAGAAGTTAAAACCTTTTACATTCAACAACAGAATCAGCATAATCCGATACCCAATTTATCATTTTGTCATCAATGTATCGATAAAATTTATTTACCCGTCAGATATGATTATGACGCACTGCGCAGTACAGAAGCTGCTATCAAGAACTTCGACTAAAACTTGGACTAGAGTTGGACTTAAGCTCCAGCAGATTTGGAAATAGTCGAACTTGCCCACCTCTGACTGTATATAAAAAAAATAATAATTAAGTTACAATATTTTGCAAAAAATAATTTATCATTTTTCAAAACGATTTTTATTTGAATTAGAACAAGTTTACAATATGTTTTTACAATAGTTGAAATCAGTATTTCATACTCTTTTAATGTCTCTATTTCATAATTTTTGTCCATGCTTTTGTGTTAACCTATACTGCTGAGCTGCACCAAATTATAGACTTTTAATGCCAATTGTTTCATCTGTATCATGAGACATTAGACGATAAAATAGCTCACTTCTCCGAAGAAACAGATCAGAAATTTCGCACTAAAACAGTGTATGAATATTTTGAAGTATGAAATACTGATTTCAACTATCGTAAAAACATATTGTGAACTTGGTCTTATTTAAATCAAAGTTGTTTTTGAAAAGTGATGAATTATTTTTGCAGGCCCAGATGGCCTAAAACCATCACATTACCACTATAGTGTACGATGTGGCATAGAGTTTATATGGAAATTCTATGCTTCTATGCTCTTTTAACTAGGGGTGGCACATTTTCTTTACTGATGCGTTACTTTACTGAGTAAAGCAACGCTTTCAAATATCACCGTATGAGTGACGAACAACCGAAAATGTATTGTTTTATCACCTTCCGGACACAATGCGACTAAAGCGTTACTATATTATGCGTTACTGGTAACGAGTAACGCATGCGTTATTGCGTTACAAGTAACGTATAACGCAAGCGTTACTGCGTTACTAGAAAAGTAACGCAAATAACGCTGCGTTACTCGTTACAAAAGCTATGAAAAATAAACGCATCTCGTTAGTAGTTACTGGTAACGAGTAACGCATGTATTATTGCGTTACTCGTCACCAGTAACGCAATAACGCATGCGTTACTGCGTTACCTGTAAAGAAACGGTAAAGCGCCACCCCTACTTTTAACTATAAGCGACCTTATTTATGTATTCAGGTTCAGCAAAACATTTTACTGATGAATAATCTAATACAAAAAATTCTTGGTTAGACCATCTACGTAAATCTATTATTAGTGTCTTCCAACTAATCAAGACAGTTTCACTTAGAAAACCATGGATGATCTAACTTGAATTTTTTTCCAGCTATTAGCGATAATCGAAGAGTCGCAAAATTATTAACTGAATATCAAAAACATCGATCTAAGGTCAAAAACATAAAGTAGTTCTGTAAGCAAGTCCGATGTAGCAGATTCAACAGATGTCGTTCATAATTATCAAAAAATAGTTGAAATGCAAGAGGCTTTATTACAAATTCTTCAATATATAACGTCGCTTTTCTCATATCAGAAGAGTTTCACAACGAAATGTTGATTTGTTTCTTTGTTTGATCACAGTCGTTGTACATTTCGGTTGCTCCGAGAAACGAATTGGTCGAGGGTATCGGTTTTAAATATGGTGACCGTTCTAATGAAAATAGGTTACCTTCAGCAGTATTGTTTTTTAACTTGCTTCTACCCATGCTGCTTTCTCTTTTTGATGTTTTTTACTTTAATAATTTATCATCACAGAGAAGTAATAGGATATTTTGGCAATGATACATTTCAACGTATACATGATTATTTCTATCGTCAGCGACTTGCACAAAAACTGATCCCAGATCTATAGATGATATGAAAATTATAAATGATTTACGTCAAATTATTAACGATGATACAGATAAATGGCAAATTGTTGATCAACTTGTGTTTTATGAAATAAATAACTGAGAATCAGTGTTAAATAAGTAATCTCTTTGGGACTTTAAATGATAGAACTGCTTCTGTTTTGGCTCTCTTTTATATAGCATTTCCTACTCGATTCCAGTTTCTTTTTTTCTAAAATGTTATTTGAATGTTAGACGAACAAAAACGTTCCGTTCTATATTCTGCATTTTTAACTTCTATGCTTTTTAAAAAATTCCCTCATTAGCAGTTTTCGAACGAAATTTCGAACACACTGGAATACTCAGGTAAATCAGCCTTTAATAGACGCAATGTGTAAAAGTCATTTTTTTTAGGGACACTTAGGGAGCATTTCAAAATTCTTGCCGTTCTCTCTGCCGCTCTGCCGTTCTGCCGCTCTGCCGCGGCATAACGGATTATTTTTAATGACATTTCGATATATTATCGGTTTCTTTTGATATATGTAT